>KE506301.1:65081-96886 GCA_000441515.1 Elaeis oleifera
TTTTCGCTTCAGCATCAGCGGCCATTCTAGAGTCAAGTTGAGTCTACTATGGATCAACTCTTGAAGTGCTGAGGGTCTCTTAGATAGGCTGTTCTTTTATACATTCTATCTTCTCCTTGAGATCATTGTGAGGTCGACTCTTCTATAACTGAAATCGACTCATTCTTAATTAGGTTGACTCATAATGTTTTAGGGACAACTCTTCAAAAGGTCGCTTTTGCATGTTTTCTATCTTTCACCTAAGACTATTTACGTATCGACTAATCTAATTAATATTAGGTCCAACAAAATCACTAAAGGATTTCAGAACCCTTCAGATTCACTAACAACCTCAATAGCCATGTGGTAGAAGGCCATACTTTACATTGGCTATCTGACGCCACTTATCTTTGGAGCTTCAATTTCGTGGTAGAAGAAAAGGCCCAGTATAAGGGATGCTATTGTCCTAAGAGAACTGATTTAGTGACTACCAAGTATTTGAGTGGAGGGCTAATAATTTTTATCTTTGGAGAAGCTTAAATGTATATTTCAAAATATTCAAAAATTTGAATTGATAAAAATGCTTGGAGAAGGCCAAAGTTATAATTTTATCAAGTTAGAGATCAAGATAATATTTTTTGAAAGCCTCAAGAGTATTAAAAAAGACTTCAAATCTTTTGGAGGCAATTTTGAGAGTTTCAGATGCCAAAAATTGAAGAAAAATCAATCTGAGAAAAAAAAGATGACCCCTAGGTCAATCCATTTTGAAAAGGGGCACCGGCATGCTATTTTTGGACTGGCATGCAAAAGGAGGCAACCCATGGGTCAACCCCCATCGTAGGTCAAAAATAGAAAGGTGATGTTTCTATTCTGTCGCAGGGTCGACCCCTGAGATGGAAACGTGTATGATAACTAGTTTTCTAACCTATTTTTGACGTAATAAATGCCAATTAAATGCTCTCCAACGGTTCTAAACGGCTACTATTCATTTTCATCATTGATTGAAGGTATAAAGTAATTCAAAAGGAGAAAAATTCAAAAAAAATCTGTTCTTAAGAGATTACAGCTCCAAGATAAAGAAGCATTCAATTCAAGCTCAACCATCTCTCCAAAGTACAATCAACTCTCCTTTCCATCTAAAGGTGTTCTTAAAGGCTTCTCCAATCTTGAGTAAAGTATATTTAAAGTTCTATTATGCTTATTAAGGAGCTAAATCTGTTTTACATTGTTATATATCTTCTTCTTGCTTGCTACTTTTGTATAAAATTTTAGCGATTCCAAAACACGGGAAAGATTGATCTGAACCTTAAATCGGAGTGTATAAGATTGGCTTGTATCTAAAAACAAGTATCTAGCTTGAGAAAGTTAGGTTGGTGGATCCGATATTGTAATCATTATATATGATTAGTAGATTGAATTTTAAAGTAGGAGCTTGGAGAGTGGATGTAGGTGCTGGGTTGGCACCAAACCACTATAAATCTTTATGTTTATGGTTTGTTATTTCTTCTCTTATTCTCTTGTGTTAATTTCTCTATTGCTTATCTCAATATCCTGCACATTATTCTTGATTGTCACTGCACATTACATATCACTTTCAAGGCACATCTTGTGGTTCACTTTTCACTTAATTTTTTTTTATAATCCAATTCACCTCCTGGATTATATAGTTGGGCAACAAGTGGTATCAGAGCCCAGTGCTCTAGTGCCTTCTTGATTTCATCATCAAGAGTCAAAGATCTATGACAATCCAGGTTGGTGCTTCACTTATCGAGAGACAGTCCACAAATTGGCCTCCACTTTCAATGGGTCTAACTACATTTATTGAAAAGCTCAGATGAAGATTTTATTCAAACACTTAACCATGATATATGAAGTATTATAGTCAATGGACCACATACACCCATCGAATTAATTGAAGGTATGGAATCAACCAAGTCTGAAAAAAATGAGATGAGGTTAATAAGAAAATGGCTCAGCTCAATGCTAAAGCCATGAATGTATTGTATTGTACACTAGATGCAAATAAATTCAATCATATTCAACCTATCATTTAGCTAAAAAAATTTGAGATAGATTAGAGATGACTCATGAAGGTACAAATTAGGTTAAAGAATCAAAAATTAACATGCTAGTACATAAATATGAACTTTTTAAATAAAATCTGATGAGTCTATCACTGAAATGTTTACTCCTTTTACTAATATTACTAATAGTCTTAAGAGTCTTGTTAAGTCTTACTCCAATAGTGATCTTGTAAGAAAGGTTCTTAGATCTCTATCAAGAACATGGAAAGCAAAGGTCACCTCATGACTCACGAACTGACCATGAGACAACACAATGAAGAAGAGGTAAAGAAAAAAAATAATTGCTCTTAAGTCCACTACATATGAAGAGGAGAAATCCGATCAAACTGAAAATAATGATGAAGATGAAGAATTGGCTTTCATCATTCAAAATTTAAAAGATTCATGAAGAAAAGAAAGCAAGGGATGAGGAGAAGGCTACAAACCAAAGAGGAGCACAGTAAAAAAGAGATAAGGAGCAACCTCTCATATGCTATGAGTGTAAAAAATTAGATCACTTCAGATCTGAATGCCCACAACTCAAGATGGCCCCTAAAAAGTTCAAAATGAAAGCAATGGTGGCTACATGGAGTGACAGCGATGATTCAAGCTCCGATAAAGACACCTATGAAGAAGCAAACTTATGCCTTATGGTACATAAAAATGAGGTAACCTCTGAACCTTCAAGTGAATTTATTTTGATGAACTTTAAGAGGCATTTTATGACTTATTAGATAATCTAAAGAAGTTAGGACTAAAAAATAAGAACTGAAAATACAAAATCAATGTTTATTAAAACAAAGAAAGTTGTGTCAAATGAAATAGAATTCTAACTCAAGAAAATTAGAACTTAAAATTAGAAGTAACTAAATTGAAACCAATTATAGAAAATTTATTTTAAATTTAGATAAATTTCAAATAATTTTTGACAATCAAAGGATGGTGTATAACAAAGTCGATCTTGGTTATAACTCACTGAAGAATAAAAATTTTTGAAAATATTTTTGTGAACTCTTCTCTTGATAAATCATTAAAAGTTTCATATTTCAACTACGGTAAAGTAGGTCATAAATCATATACATGCTTTTTTAGTAAATCTAGATGCTCTAATGTAAAGATGGTATAGATTCCAAAAGAACCATAGTGACTAACCAACAAGGATCCAAGAAAGCTTGGGTATCTAAAGTTAAAATCTGATTTTCTGTGTAGGTGTGTCTTTCACCCAAGGATCAAAAGAAAATGATATCTTGATAGTGGGTACTCAAGATACATGATGAGTAATGAATCTCAATTCATTACTCTTGATGCAAAGATGGAGGGATGGTCACCTTTAAAGATAATAGCAAAGGCAAGATCATCGACATAGATAACATTAGTATCACTCCCTCCAAATTCATTGAAAATATTTTATTGATTGATGGTCTTAAACATAATCTTTTAAGCATTAGTCAATTTTGTAATAAGGGCTACAAAGTTATTTTTGAATCTTCATGTGTATTGTAACTAGTCCCAATGATGGCATAAGGTTTATTGGACATAGGCATGATAATGTTTACATGATATATTTGGATGATCTTTCATGTAAAATATGCAATATCTAGTAGTAATGAATATCAAAGTCAATGATGGCTTTGGCATTGTAGACTTGCTCACATAAGCATGAATTCTCTTTCAAAACTTATCAAAAAGACTTGGTTGTTAGTTTGCCTAAATTAAATTTGAAAAACATAGAGTTTGTGATGCATGCCAACTAGGTAAGCAAATTAGAGTTTCATTCAACCTAAAACATAGTTTCAACTTCTAGACCACTAGAATTATTGCATATGGATCTGTTTGGACCTACTAAAGCTACTAGCTTAGGTGGTAAATGATATGATTTTGCAATTATCAATGATTTCTCTCATTTTACATGGATTCTTTTCTTAGCACATAAGGATGAGGCATTTTCAGCTTTTTCTAAATTTTATCAGAAAGTTTCAAATGAAAAAAATTTTAATTCTTAACATTCGTAGTGATTATAGAATCAAGTTGAAAAACCAAGATTTTAAAAGTTTATGATAAAAAGAGATTAAGCATAATTTTTCTGCATCTAGGACACCCAACAAAATGGGATGGCAGAAAAAAAATTAGAATACTAGAAGAAATGGCCCATACCATGCTATATGAAAGTAATCTCCTAAAATATTTTTAGGTAAAAGTAATTAACACGGCATGCTACATCTTAAACCACGCCTTAATTAGAGCCATCTTAAAGAAACACCCTATGAACTTTGGAAAGGTAGAAAACCAAACATTGGGTATTTCATATTTTGATTGTCGGTATTTTTTTTAAACAATGGTAAAGATAAATTAGAAAAATTTGATGTAAAGTCCAATGAAGCTATCTTTCTTGGTTATTTCTCTACTAGCAAAGTATTTAAAATTTTAACAAATAGACCTTAGTTAATAGAAGAATCAATACATACAGTTTTTGATGAGACTAATAATCTTCCATCAAGAAAGAGAGAGATTATTGATAATGCAAGTCCAATTATGGAAGGGATAAATGAGCTCACCCTAAAAATTGAACACTCCAAAATGACAAAGAATATGAAGACAAACATAAAAATGAGGGTAAGGAACAATATGATCTACAAAAGCAACCTCAAAATATAAATGATCTTCTAAGAGAATAGAGGTATGCTCACAACCATCTCAAAAACTTATTATTGGTGATCCTACATATGGAGTAAGAACTTGTTCATCACTTAGAGATGCATGTAATCATCTTACTTATTTTTTTTTTTTGAACCAAAAACTATAAATGAAGCTGAAAAGATCATAATTGAATTAATACAATATAAGAAGAACTTAATCAATTTAAAAAAAATAATATATAGACTTTAGTAACAAGATCTAAAGATCATCCCATAATTGAAACTAAGTGGATATTTAGGAATAAGTTAGATATAAATAAAATATAATTAAAATAAAATAAAATTAGTAGCCAAAGGATATAACTAAGAAGAGGGAATTGATTTTGATAAGATTTGCACCGATAGTTAGATTAGAGGCATCAGACTTTTGCTTGCTTATGCATATTACATGAACTTTAAATTATTTTAAATGGATATTAAAAGTGCCTTTCTAAATGGATATATATTTGAAGAAGTATATGTTGAGCAACTCCTGACTTTGAAAATCATGCTTTTCTTAATCATGTTTTCAAATTAAATAAAGCCTCATATGGTTTAAAATAAGCACTTAGAGTATGGTATGAAAGACTTATTAAATTTTTGCTGGATAATGATTTCTTTAGAAAAAATATAGATATTACTCTTTTTATAAAAAAATCATGATGACATCCAAGTTATTCAAATATAGGTTGATGATATCATATTTAGATCTACTAATAAAGCTTTATGTCAAGACTTTGTCAAGCTCATGCAGGAAGAGTTCGAGATGAGCATGATGGAAGAACTCATATTTTTTTCTCGAACTCCAAATCAAACAAATGAAGAAAGAAATCTCCATTAATCAAAGTAAATACACAAAAGAGCTACTAAAGAGATTTGAAATGGAGGGCGCCAAGACTATTGGCACCCCTATGAGCCCTTCGTGCAAACTAAACAAGGATGAAGAAAGTAAAAGTATAGATTTAAAGCTTTATAGAGGCATGATAGGTTCCTTATTATATCTCAGTTGATAAATCTGATATCATATTTAGTGTGTATATGTGTGTTAGATTTTATTCTGATCCTAAGGAATCACACTTAAATGCTATTAAAAGAATCTTAAAATACTTAAAAGGGACTCAAACTTTAGACTTATGGTTCTCCAAACAATTATCAATAGACTTAATAGGATTTTTAGATGCAGTTTTTGTTAGATGTACGCTAGATAGAAAAATACCAGTAAAACTTGCCAGTTTTTTGAATAAATTTAATCTCATGATTTAGCAAAAAGTAAAATTCGATGGTATTATCTACGATCGAGGCCGAATATATTACAGCCAAAAGTTATTATGCACAAATCTTGTAGATTAAACAACAACTCGAAGATTTTAGCATGAAACTTAATAACATTCTCATAAGATGTAATAATATTAGCACAATTAATCTAACCAAAAATCTAATCCAACACTCTAAATCTAAGTACATGAAATAAGACTTCATTTCATAAGAGAACATGTGCAAAATAATGATGTGATGATTGACTTTGTATGCTCGAAAAATAATTAACAAATATTTTTATAAAGCCTTTGAATGAAGATAGATTTTGTGAAATTAGAAAAGAACTAAAAATTTTGGATCCATGTGCTTAGTGTTATTATTTTGATCTCAACTTATTTCATCTTCCAATTCCTTTTGATCAATTTTTTAGGCCATTGATTTCATCTTTTGAGTCTAAATTTCCTATTGGTCTTGATCAATCTCATCACAAATCTTCTCTTCAATTATTTTTAGGATAAAAATCATATTTTTTTATTTTTAGGCTGAATTGGATGCCCCTTAGGTCACCTTATGAAAAAGGAATGACAAAAGGGATGCCCTAAAGGGCATTTAGGTCTTTTTGGTTCTTTTATTTCAGATGCCCCTTCTCTATTTTTTAACATCCCTTCCATCAAACATCCGCAGGTCGATCCCTTCTTTTCTTCTTCCTTCTTCTGTGAAACCCCTCTCCTCCTCTTGAAACCCATGAACCAAGGCTCCACTTTCCTCAATTTTTTTTCAAATCACGTCTCTAATCAGGTGAATTTCTCCTCCTTTGACTTCTTTGAGCTGAAATCACTTGCGATTGAAGCTCTCTTCAAGCCCTAAAATCATTTCCCCTCAAACCACAAATCTTCCATTTCTTCTTCTTCTCCACCTCAAAGCTTCTTCTCCCACCTTCCCTTCTTTAGAACTTAGTTCCTCTCACTCTCTTTGGCCGAGACTTGCTCTCCATTGCTCTCCCTATGGTGCGGAGGATGAATCTCCCTTAAAGAAGAAAATCCACCCATGTGCTTGAAGAAGAATAGAGGAAGAAGAAAGCTGCTCACGCTCCTATTCCATCTTCCCCTCCAGTTACTTTGAGAAAGGTATCCTTTTCTACAAGAAAAGTTGAGTTAGAAAGAAATATAAATTTCAATTTCTTTGAAAGGGAACATTTTTCAATTGGAGAAAAGATCAAGAGGCAAGGTTGGAGTTTTTACTGTATGCTTAAAGAACAACCTATGTTGATCTTGTTAGAGAGTTTTATCAAAACCTTATTTATCATGATGGAATTGGTAGATCTTCAGTTAAGGGTGTAGAAATTGTTTTGGATTCATATCATCTTGGAGAAATTCTACACTTTCCTTGTGAAGAATCTTGTAAAGAAGAACTTTCCAACAAAGAAGACAGTTTTAAATCCATTTTGAGAAGAGAGGATGTAAGGAGAATTAGTAAAATAGAAGCTAAAGATTTAAATGTTGAAATAAGACTCCTCCATCACATGATAACAATAATATTTTTCCTAAAGGGGTAGACATGATTTTCTTTTGGAGAGAGACATGTGTTATGCACCATATTATCTATGAAATTCTCATTAACCTTCCCATGCCTATGATTGAAGCAATGCATGAGACCCTAAATAGATCTAAAGCTCATTTACCTCATGGAATGGCTCTCACACTTATCTTCAAGAGATTTGGGATCAGTTTTGAAGGGAGGCCACTAGTTGCCTATCCCACATAGATACTTACAATCGTCATACTCTATACTAGATGGGTTTCACCAAAGCTGATGGCCATTGGAGTAAAGGCAGTAAGAAGGAGGAGAACAGAGCTGAGAGGGAGGGACCTTCATCGCCTCATGAGCATAAATCCCCAGATATTCAGTTTGTTTCAGATCCTGAGGTAGATCCTTTTGAGGCAGATAGGGGAGTTTCTATTAAGCCACAATCTGGGCATTGATCCTGTCATTCATCTATCAGACTAAAGGATGATCAGCTGAGGACTATTTCAGAGCAGATTGCTGGTATTCTTCCTGTAGCCAGAGATACTTCTCCAGAGAAGAGCCACTATATGACTCCATCAGATCAGACCATGGTTACTCACATCTTCATGGTGATCCAGATGATCTCTGATATGGGCATGAGACTTAAGCTCCTTAAGGACTTCGTTCTCAGGCTCAGCGATAAAGGCTTAGTTTGGAGAGCGAGTTGAGTAGACTAATATTAAAGGTGACTGCTAGACCGAATGATGACACCACATTTGTCAGATCTATTAGTTGAGATAGCTAGGCTACATGGTTTGATTGGATTAGCGATTGAGACACTGAGTCGAGAGATCAGAGGTTCAGGTGAAATACTTCTATTGAGATTGGCTCACTTCTGTAGTCTATATCGAGGGCACTAAGTCAGCTTGACTCCATTAGGATTCTATTACTGACTAGAGCTCCTATTTTTTTCTAGTCTTCCAGACCATCTCCTTCCTCCACCCATGTCAGATCCTCTAATAAGAGTCGAGGCCGATGTGGTCGTGCCTCATCTCATCCTTTTGTTCATCATGAGATTTCTTCCTCTGATTCTGATGATTAGTCTTCGTGCTATGTTGTATTTTATGGATGGAATATGGATGTTGACTACTTTTATATGTATTGATGTATTTGACTGACTTTATGTAGTTATGAGTTATGTGAACTCAATGTCATCTTTTCATGCATTTTGGCTGGAACTATGTACTTGTGGATAATGTGAAGATGGCATTTTATTTGTCATGAACATTGAATGTCCTTTGAGTTCTTTAATTTTGGATCATGTGTTATCTTTTAAGCGGCAGGTTCCTCGCATTTGATCAAAAAGGGGGTAGATTTTATCCAAAAAAAGGGGGGAGTAGACTTTAATTGATGATGCCAAAAAGAGGGAGTAAATATATTGTTTGGTATAAGCATCTTTAAAGAATTTTAAATGTGTATGTCAAGATATTCAAGAATTTTTGAATTGATAAAATATTTGAAAAAGGTCAAAGTTATAATTTATCAAATTGAAGATCAAGACTATTTTTTCAAAGCCTCAAGAGCATTAAAGAAGATTTCGGATCTTTTGAAGATAATTTCGAGAGTTTCGGAAGCCAAAAATTGAAGAAAAATCAATATGGACAAAAAGGGACGACCCTTAGGTTGGCTCTTTTTGAAAAAGGGCACCGGCACACTGTTTTTGGGCTGGCGCACAAAAAGGGGCAACCCATGGGGCGACCCCTATGCCAGGGGGCGACCCATAGATCAACTCCTACTGTGTCGCAAACCAAAAAAATAGAAAAGTGATGTTTCTATTCTATCGCAAAGGGTAATCCCTGTGCTAGGGGCCGACACATGGGTCGACCCCTATGCCAGAGGGCGACCCATGAATCGATTCTTGAGACAGAAATATGCATAATGACTAATTTTCTAGCCCACTTTTGATACATTAAATTCTTATTAAATACTCTCTAACAGCTCTAAATAGCTACTGTTCACTCTTCCAATATTGATTGAAGGTATAAAGCCATTCAAAAGGAGGAAAAACTTAAGAAAAATCAAGAGAAAAATTTATTTCTAAGAGATTACAGCTCTAGGATAAAGAAGCATTCAATTCAAGCTCAACCACCTCTCCAAAGTACATTCAACTCTCCATTCTATCTAAAAGTGTTCTTAAAAGCTTCTCCAACCTGGACTAAACTATATTTAAAGTTTATTGTGCTCGTTAAGAAGCTAAATTTATTTACATTATTATATATCTTCTTCTTGCTTGCTATTTTGTGTAAAAATTTTGGAGATTTCAAAACTTGGGAAAGGTTGATCTGAACCTTAAATCAGAGTGTATAGAGTTGGTTTGTACTTGAAAATAAATGCCTAACTTAAGAAAGCTAAGGTCAGTGGGATCCGATATTGTAATCATTATATATGATTAGTAGATTGAAATTTTCAAGTAGGAGCTTGGAGAGTGAATGCAGGTACCGAACCACTATAAACCCTTGTGTTTGTGGTGTGTTGCTCTCTTCTCTTATTCTCTTGTGTTAATTTCTCTATTGCTTGTCTCAATATCCTATACATTGTTCTTGATCATCACTGCACATTATATATCACTTTCAAGGCACATTTTGTGGTTCACTTTTCACTTAATTTTTTATAATCCAATTCAACCCCCTCCCTCTTCTTGGATTGCATAGCTGGGCAACAAGCATCTTGTCACAATAATTTAAATTAATCATCTATTTGTACATAAGAAGTTTTCAGCTCTAAAAGATAAATATTACAAATCTTACATACTAAAGATAAATATGACTAATCTCACACATTGCTTTCCTTATAGTAATCTATAAAGCTAAAGGTGGAACTCAACCATCCTTATATAAAAATGAGTACAATGAAGAGAGAACTTTGTGACACCAGGGAGATGGATTTAGATGGTGAGAACTCCAATAAAGTAAAGAAACGAGAAGAGAGCGATTGCATAAGAAGAGGGGAAGTTCAATGGGTCGGAAAGTTTCAAGCAAGACTCATTAACCTATTACCCGCTTTAGAGATAAAAGATAATTCCATACTTTTAGTTAATTTTAAGTTAAATAAATATAATTTTGGCTAATGGCATCAGTTGAATCATTATGCTGAAAGTATTATTGCAAAATAATATTTTGTAAGCATATGCACACAAATATCAATTTGGGAGGGTATTTATGCAAATTCCAATGTTTAGAAGGGTTAATGCAAAAATCCAAGGATATTTTAGCATGTATATCCTCCTAAATACATAAAAATTCATGAATACCTATACAAAATTGCTATTGTATGCATACCCTTATAAATAGTTTTTTACATATTTAACTTTTAAGGGTATTTCAACCATGTTAACTTTAAATCGTTGGCTTAACAATATTGGATGATATGAGGACATATGCAAAAAAAGGAAAAAAATGATATATATGTAAAACAAGTATTTATAGGGATATACATGTCAATATTAATTTTGGAAGGATATACGTGCAAATTTTAATATGTAGGAGGGTATGTACATAAAAACCAATATCTTTTTGCACCCTTTCATATGAGGGTCTCTTAACGATAACAAGGACATGCAAGATAACCCATTGTTGATTATCCAAACAAATCACCAAATGTAGGAAAATCACTAGTCCACAGTCTAGTTACACCCAATCTAAAATTTTGTTTCGTGTGTACATCATAAGTTTCAGCACCCACTTTTCATAATTCCATCAACTCTTTAGCCAATGATTGTAAATATAAATCTATGTATATACTAGAAAAGTTGGGATCAAGCATAAGCAAGAACAACTTTAGATAAGGTTCCTTCGTACACATCCAAGGAGGGTAGATCGTAAGCAACCAAAACAACAAGGCCAAATGCTTTGTGAGTTCATGTTTCCGAATGGTTGAAGTCCACCACAAGCAAGACCAAACCTAACATTTTGAAGATCATTAGCCCCCAAATAATTTGTATTACCCATCAAATAGCTTTCAAACAATAGTATCCACCGGATGGCACATCATCCACATCTCTTTATGTCACATCATATTAGAGGCTCTCTTGCTTGGTATATATAATTTTATTAACTCTACTATAATGAAAAATAACATAATATCTTATTGGAGATATTTTCTCATCTAAACAAGCCACAAATTGGACAATCCCTTGCATCAGCATATTTATCCCAATAAATTATATAATCATTTTTTCAAACAACTGTTTTCACATAATCAAGCCCAAGTTCGGTAATATACTTTGTTGCAATATAATGTAAATTGGGCAATATCTTTTCCCATCAGGAATTAGCAATCTTAATAATTCAAACAAATTATCAAGTAAACTATTGCTCCATTTGAAACCACTTAATGTGAAACAATTTATTGATAACTAATATTTTGAATATTCACAACTAGAATAAAATTTTTCTTGAGCTTCTTCCAACATACAGTAAAATTTAATAGCTTCAATATGAGTTTCTTCAAACATACATGAGCCATTAGAATTGTATTGATTATGCTTATTATCAAATCAACATCTTCAACAGTTCCATCACAAGCATCATTAACCAAGCCAACTATATCATCAATATAAAGCTCCCCACCACCTATATTATCATTATTACCATTGTCATTCGGCTCTATAAAATCATCCCCCTCTCCAAACGTATCATATTATATAATTTCTCATAATTTCATATTTTAATAAATAAAATCTGACTTTAGATCTCTTCTTAAAACCCACAAATCTACACTTGATACAAACACATTGAATTGCATCCCTTATTGAAGAATGCTCAAATCTAAAATTAAGAAAAATCTGAACTCCCTGCATACATTGAGATTGATGCCCAGATCTAATTTCCATCATTCAGTTGACCCCATAACCTTTTATTTATTTATTTTTTAAATGAGATGTTCGTCCATCTCAATGAGATTGTTCAGATTTAATCTCTTAGCCAGTATTTCTTATCCGCTGATAAGTACACTAAAATACAAATTAACTTGTAATTTTTTAAAAAATAACAGCATTTGTCAACTAAATTCCGTTTCTCCATGCTGCCCTCAAAATCTTTCTCACTCGCACAGCTTATTGCTGCCGTACCCCTCTTTCCTCCTTATTAGTACCCTCAGAGCTGAACTCACCCACCCCCTCGACCAGGCCA
The DNA here is from genome assembly GCA_000441515.1 of Elaeis oleifera. Lineage (NCBI taxonomy): Eukaryota > Viridiplantae > Streptophyta > Magnoliopsida > Arecales > Arecaceae > Elaeis > Elaeis oleifera. The sequence continues at coordinate 77,751 of KE506301.1, forward strand.
GGCCTATCTGAATTTTATCAAAATTTATAAAATGTAGATACTCAAATATAACATAGAACATCTCAATGATATCAGAGAAAAAAATCTTGACAATCTCAATCTGCCACCTACAAATATATAATTTGTTCTGCTTAGCACGCCTTGAGTTCTAGATCTGCTGGTGAGCTGAAGAAACTGAATACAGTTAACAGGTAGTTCTTCTTTTCTGTTAAGAAAATAATTCGAAAAGGCAGAGCGAGTAAATATAAAAGTCGACAGGTTAATTTGTAATAAAGAGCACCTGATTTCAGGAACTGGAAGCATCTGTACAGTTTCATCCTCATTGGCGGATAATCACATCGTCACAAACAATTCCTTCAAACAAATATCCTGTCCCATGCCTACATGCTGAGCCAGATTGCCGGATAATGTTGAGACCGAAGGCAAGCATTAAAACAATCCTATCGTGAGAACCCATAAAACCATGGTCAAACATTAAAACTATGCCCAAGATGCAATAACGTTACGCTAGAACTTGTCATGCTAACAGGAGACGATATAATTATTATTTACAGTCTCAAAGCACAATGCCTTGCATAATGCCTTCTCGTATGCCTTGCAAAATGCCTTCTCGCTTCGGATAAAATTTTGGAATGCTTTTCAATTTACTTCCACAGAAATACATTACTTGAAACAGGGATAACAAACTAATATCATCTGGTCCAAGTAACCTGTAATTTAAGGAGAGTTCCCTGATACCACCTCATCAACCTAAGCACTGCTGGAACAGGATTCTGGTAGTCTTTCTGAACCAACGTTTCCACCATGTCCAATTAGAGCAACCCACTGTAGCTGCCACTCCTTAGTTTGCTAATATTTTGAATCTAATTACTGTTACAGTAAAGATACCGATATTCTGATGGTGATTATGGGTTTATGAATTCATAATTTACATGGAAAAATGCCCACTTAGGGATAAGCTAATACAGAAAAAGACAATTCCTGTCATTAAGTATATGCCTCCAAATGCCTTTCAGTTTCAACCATTGTCAAAGCCACTAACAGCTCTCACTAAAAATTTTCCTTGCAAACAGACATTTCTCATGCGGCAATCTCGCACTAAAAAGAATCACAGAAGATAAGGTCCTTCCGAGAAAGCAAAGTAGCGTTGAGTGACCTATCAATAGAAGTAGGAAGCAGTGAGTTTCTATTTCAAAATCATACAGAAATGAATAACAGCCATTTCACTCAGAAGATTTGTCACATTTATCTATCACACAATAGCTTTGGTGTCATCTTTGGTAAAAAATGCCTGACATGCTCTTAGTAACTTTAACCCTCTATCTGGTATAAAGGATGAATGAATAGAGGAGGAAGAATGGATAGATTTTCATCTATCCTCTCATATGTTTGGTGAAACAATGGAAGGATGGGTGAAAATGATTTCCTTCTCTGTTTGGTATAAGAGGAATAGAAGGAAGGATAGATGATATTTATATAATATTTTACTAAACTATTATTTGATAAAATATTATTATTATCAATTTATAACACTTATTTATATTAAAAATACGAACAATGCATAAACTTATAATCTTTATAATCTATAATTATATAAAAATTATATAAATATTTAATTAATACATGATTTATAAAATAATTATTAATAAATTAATTATATAAATAATCAATTAATTTATAATTTAGTTTAAATAGTTAATTGATATTATACAAATAGTTAATTAAAAAATAATACATACAAATAGAGAAATAGAAGATGATCTAATTATTTAATTATAATTATAAAATTATATACTAAATTAAAATAATGACTAATAAAATTTAATAGTATTATATATAAATATATATAATAATATGAATAAAAAGTAAAAATTATTATATTTTATCAAAAAATTAATGAGAGGTAATTTGTCAATGCAAAAGTCCATCCTTCAATGCTCCATCTATCCTTCATCCTCCCAATTTAGGAGGATGCAAAATGATGGGACAGGATGGATGGACAATCCCTTCTTTTCATCCATCCTTCCTGTAACTTTTTGAACCAAACAGTGGATAGAGAAACCATCCATCCTTTCAATTCCATCCATCCATCCTCTTATAACCCCAACCAAACACAGGGTAGATGTCTTTGCCATGCATTCCCATGCCCTGTTTACATGAAAGAATTGGGCATGCATGCTTGCATGTTTTCTGTTTACTGGTCTGCATCACTTTGCATATGTGGTAATTGTAGAAAAGAGGTGTGAATCACACCGTGTGATCATTTCCAGTCCACTGCAAGTGCATGGTCAAATCTTTCATTCTACAATTTCACCTTCAATAACAGTGCTTATGGTTACCACGTGAACTTGACAATTAGTTGGTCTAACACGTGTGCTTCAAAGGATCAAACTGCATGTTAACAATCAACAATAGGTGGTGTTTTCATGTTTGATTGTCTTTCAAGCTATCTAAATTTGGAGCATACGCAGGAGCAGATTCTTGAAGAGGAGAGAAACAAATCTTTCAAGAAATTTTGGGAATGGAAATACCTAGGGAGCATCCCTATAAATAATTTAAAATAAACATCATACAAAATAAAACAAACATAGTTGTTGTTAAAGTGTGTATGCGGTACAGCAAACAGGAAACTAGGAATACAACACTCTGGTGGAGGTCAAGGTTTGCACCTCAAAACTTTGGTGATGTGGTATCATTGAAAACACCTATATGACCAAAAAAATACAACATGAATGCGCCCCATATGTTGGCATTAACCACAAATGTTTTAGATGTGCTCTAATAAAAGATGAGACTAGACAATAATTCATCTAGACCTCTGAAACATTTCCACAGGAGATGTACAGACAGCACCCGAAATCCACTCACAGATCGAGACCCAGCTAAAAAGAAGGAAATTGCACAACTTTTCCCCAACACTATGCATCATTAATGTAAGTGGAATATGTTACAAAATGTAAAGAAGTTGCCTGCCTAGAGAGGGGTTTAATGCAGATCTTAAGAACTGTGTAAGCAGTAGCCTTAACTGCAGAACAATTCAAGGCATCATGGGATGTTTTAATAAAGAAACATCAACCATTGCAAGGGGAATTTGTTATTCCCATTTATAATCCAAAAGAACAACTCTATTAGTTGAACTAGAATACCAAATTCATTCAAAATTACACTTGTAGCAATATCATCTCAACAATCTAATGGATTGAACTTGTACACGTAAAAAGCTCAACATAGCACAAGGTTGATCATTGCAATTGATTCAGCTTGAATTTTAAAGAAGAATTAGATTCTATTGTACATTCTAGCAACCAAATGTTCAAGGCCACAGAGTTAAACGTTTAATTTAGATTAATGGATATAAAAGTAGGAATTATGTCCCAATGGAATGACAAGGCATACCAGGTGTCAAGACAGGGCATCGTCCTGAATGTTGGGAATTTAGGTAGGATCAAAACAGGATGGGCTGGGTGGGATACCCACCATCCCAAGTGTTAAGATATGGCACATCCCATCCCATGCAAAAAGACCAAGACAGCCTTGTCCCACAAGATTTGAGTCATTGAATGAAACACGAATTGTATGTTAAGACATCCAAATGCACTCAAAAGTGTTTGTTCTTACATCCAAGGGTACAATACCATGACAAAGTGTTCAAGGACTTGCAGAGATATAACATATCTAGAGCATCGGTGACAATAACCCTCAAAAATCAGCATCCACCTCTATCAGGCAGGCAAAAATCAAACATTTTCTATAACAACTTGTCATAGACTAGATTTCCTATCAAAAGAACAACATTCATGACAAATTTCTTTCCAGGGCAAAGAAGTATGCAAATGCTATCGGTTTCAGATCAAAGGCAGCACCAAAGTGCTCTAGGAAGTGTGCATCCCCCTGACATATATTTAATATCTTATATTTCCATTCAATTTCTTTTAAGTCATTAAAATCTACTTAAATATCAAGTTTCTATGTTTCATAGTCTGTTCAATTGAGTATTTCAAGATTATTATCAACACGGAATGAATTCAGTAGTTCAACCCATCAGATTTATTGATTATGTCAGCAAACCTTTCTGTTATGGTTGTTTCTCACTTCTTGTTGGGTTGTTTTGTTTCTTAACTCTTCCTTTACTGGTTCAACATGAAGGCATTTACATGTCATTTTTAGGTATACCAAAATTGAAATTTTTAGAGCTATTCTCTTAATCCAGATCTATCAAGATGGTTTTGGTTGTCAAAACTCCAAACTAATTATACAAGCTTTCAGCTTTTCCATTAATACATTAGTTTCTTTCCTTAATTCTATCTTGGACTTTGCATGACAAACCAGTTCGTCTACTGTTTAGAATTTTATTTCAAGTAAAAATTCTGTAGTCTTACAAGACTACAATGTCTTATTTGAGGCACAATAGTCCTCTTCTATTATATTTTTTCACTAAATGCTAATTTGTGTTGGCTATTCATAAAGGTAAGTACAAATATCAAAGAAAACCACATGCTTTATGAATGTGGCAAGGGGTAGCATTGGAAAGGATGAAACCAATTATAAAGAGTACACTTGGTAGAAATTGGAGGGGAACCATGCTAGCCTTGCATTCCTAGTGCTAACATTTGTGCTGCCTGGACAATGTTAGTTTTGCTGTTGAGAAGCTCAAAAATTAAGCACATTTGGCTAGACTGTGATCTAAAAAATTATCACTACTTGAATTAACAGGAGGAAAGACAACATTCAGACTCATTGCCCCATGTTTCCGGATATTTGCAATTGAATTGATAAAAGAGATCATTTTCAAGATTTACATTCTCTTAGAGAAGGCAACCAACCAAAGATTAGTTGGCGAAGGTGGGTGTCGATTTTGAGGGTTAGTATCACTGAGAGGTTCCTCATTCTCACCTGATGTGGCTCTGTACATTGTCATATTTGTGCAAGTCATTGAACACTTCGTTATACTACTCTATCCCAAGATGTAAGACCATGTTGACCTTAGAGTTATCAATGTTTTACTTCATTATAGGGGGTTTACCTGACCATATTCAATACAAGTATAAACATTTTTTAGTGCATTTGAACTCTTTAATTTCCAATTCATGTTTCAAACTTTCGTTTACAAGCATAAATTCAAAATGCTTAACTTTGCAACTGTGAACATCCTATTGCTGACATACAACAAAATCTAAGTCTTCTCTATATTCAAGCTTGTTCAACTTGATTGTCCTCCATTGGAGTGATTGGCCTTATGTTGGGTTGATCTTTTGCACAGACAAATTTAATCTCTTAGATAGTTGATATAATTCTAGGCATAACTTAGAATTAATCTGGCATTCTAGTTTAGCCAATAGACCTGAGCTTTTGGAATATAGAGGAGGATAACACATTCTTTTGGAATGGTTGATGCATCCTTATGAAAGCATCTCACAACGTCTCGAATCTTTCTACTGTCAAGGTTGCCACTTATACAATTCTTAAGATCAGTCCCAAACCCCTCTAGTATTGTCCTAGGCAGAAAATCCTTACATTTCATAATATATGTCCCTTGTAGAAATGATGCACATTCTTGGGGAACACTTGTGCAATTGCATGCTTCATAGCTGGGTTTTGATCTGTGCGAATGAATTTTGAGTGCTAACCATACATCACCTCTAGAAATGTTTCAAAGACCTAGAAAAAGACTTCTACCTCGTCATCTCTTATTAGAACACAACATCATATATTGCATGCGATGGTTAACACCAAGGATGGGGTAAACAACATGTTGTATTTGCTCCTCATAGGTGATGTCAAATATTATCACATCACCAAAGTGTTGATACGAATTCAACGACTTCTCATCAACCTAAAAATGTTATGACATTGTACCCGACATTAAGCTGCATATATACAACTAATAAAAGAAATGGTTTTCCACATGGAGATCTTGAAAGTGATCTAAAGTCATTTGCAAATAAATACCAAATAGTTGTTTTGCATACATCTGTTTGATGGATATTGACATCCTTGTGAATAGCATGTTTTCCAAACTGTCACATAATAAAGAGATGATGTTCATGATTTGTTGTTTTGAAATTCCACTCATGTAAAGTGTCTAACTAACTTCCTTTCCTCTTTCCCAATTTCACGATGGGATAGAAAGAAGCATGCTTCGGAGGGACTCTATGTCAGCTCATGGTTGTGCTTGTCTACAAATTGTGATATCCCACATCTGATCTTCTGTCTTCCTGATGTGCATTGATGCTTTACAACTAGTGAGTTTACTTGGTGATTTTCGACAACTAGAGGACTATTGCATGCATCTCCGGTAACCATTTCCTTCCCCTTGGATTTGGAATCCCTCTTTGGAGCATGTGAATTCGTACCTTCTAATACTGTTGCTCTAGGCTGCACTAAGAGAATCCCCTGCGAATGCTAAAACCCTTTCTAAAGGCATAAATGTTGCAGCATTCCTCTACTGCTTCCAAGCTTGTAAAAGTCATAACCTCATGCAATGCCACATCCTTGTTGTCCTCATCAGATGGCCTAGCACCCACTTCTTGCATGCTACCCATCTCTGCACTATCAATCATCTATCAAGGGTTATGTGTAGGGGTATCATCTGCTAAATGTTGGTCTCTAATGTCGATTCCTTTTCTGCAACTATCATGGGTTAAATGGTGTTGCAATGTTGTCATCAAATACACTTGAAGGTTCTATCATTGGAGAAAACAAGATGTGAGCTATATTATTATTAGAAGTACATGTGTTGTGCTCGATAAGATCATGACATGTGCAAGAGAAATTCCAGTTCAAACCTATGAGCATGAAATTGTGACATGGATTTCATATAAGGAGATCAGAAATTCGTATCCTCATATTAAATTTGGTTACTAGGATTCAACTTTAACAAAAGGTATTGTGCAAAAACCTCACATCCAAGATCATAGCTTAAATTCCAACCAATTTTTGATCTGATAATAACTAGTATAAGCATGACCAAGACATCAAAATTTAATAGCTTCTCACACAGTTTAACACATAAAAGTTACATTCTGGATGAGTAAGCACAAAAGGTAGTAGTGACATATGGATGAGACATTAAAAGCACAAGAAATGGTAAGATTATAGGCTGCAAAAACTCAAGATTTAATAGGAATTAGACAACGAACAGGCAGGCTGAAAGAAGGCTTTACATGTGTGATTTGTAGAAGCTTTCATTCGAGCTTTTTAACATTTAAATGATGTGAATTGATCAGCACCAGGGTTACAGGATATTATGATAAGTTATTGCATCATGCAAAAGCTTCAAAAAAAGGGCAGGAACCACAAACCACACATCCATACAGATTGCTCGACCAGTATGTCATATTTAGCATTTTTAAGAGCAAATCTTGCACAAATTAGCAACCATATAGAATAAATGATAACATATGAATGGTAAAAGGGAGAACGATCAATTTGGAATCTTAATTTGAGAGGAGTAATAAAGAATGCAATGAACAATTCAACAAAAGAGTTGCATACTTGTTTCCATCCTATTCTAGCTAAAATTGCATATATCATTCTAGCTCTAATGTCCAAAAGCATGTAAATATACAACATATTTATGTTTTTATTTCTTTTTGAGTTTTGGTTCTCAGAAACTTTTTCAAACTTCTAGGCAAGGTTTTAAATCCCGTGGGATGGGGCTATTCCGATTTTTTCATGGAACGAGACGCGTCGCCATCTCGCCCCATCCCGACACTTGAGACACAGGGTGTCCCAAGGCGTCCCGATTGAGATGCTGGGACACTAGCAGGACGGTCCCGTCCCAACACATGAGATGGTATCCTGTCCCGATGTCCCGCAGGACATCTCACTGAGACCTGAATCCTTGCTTCTAGGCAAATTCCCTGCATGTGCACATCGACATGCATGTTGGTTAAAGTTGTCCTAACAAATTTAAGGATATAAATAGAAGTATGGAGAGAAGACTGATTGGATCGGTCCACAGCGACTTTTGAAATTGATTTAGAGAATAGATTAGCTCTCTCGTACCTTGAGACAATTCTTAAGTTCAAATCCAAAAAGATATAACATACAGAGCGCCAACCAAACAAATGAATCTAACATAACACAGGTATTTACCTCAAATTTAAGCATTTTGCAAACAGATCCAGCATAAAAGAAAAAGACAATGCAACCTCTAGCAAGATAACACTAAACTCTAAAACCTAGAACGATGTTATGAAATGAATGGCTATCAGACGTTTTGTGGCAATTTGTCTTTTTGTTCAATGCTATTTTAATGACCCAACATATTCTTTTTTTTAAAAAAGGTGATAAATAGAAATACGCATACGGATGCATGAGAAAATTTGGAAATGGTCCAGTCTACAGAAATACTAAGCATTTTTAGCATTATTTTGGTTGCATGCATTGGACATTAAACTTATAAGATTTTTCTAATCGGACTCTTGACTTTTAGTAATGTGTAGGCATCATAGAAGTTATGAAACTTTAAGATTTTAGAAATTTTCTAACATTTGAAAGTTGAAAATATGACTCAAAGCCAAAAATCAGTATTTTGAACCGAAGTTTGGATATCAACTTCTTATTCTTGAGGGAGCAGATTTTTTATTGAATGTCAAAGAGGATGTATTTCCTTACTTATATGTAATGTCTTAAGCAAATACATAAATGATATTATATGTAAATAAGCTTCTGTTTAAATGACGTTACATGTAAATAAGCTTTTGTTCATCTGTGTCTATCTGTCCACCACTGAATCACATAATTGTTGGACCTCCTAGCCCAACCAACCTAATACATGATTGACATTGTGGGTCCACCTGTGACCAACCTACTAAGATGGTCGGTATTCAACATAGTGAAACAGATCCCACCTAAATCTGAACCGCCTCTCGCCTATAAATAGCAACCAGGAGGGCAAGCCAAAGAACAAGGGTAGCTTGGCTAGGAGGAAGGAAATAGGAAGATGAAGAAGAAAATGATGAAGAAGAAGAAGAGGTCGTTGTGATGATGATGAGGAGGAGGAGGATTTTGAATTTTTGATTCTGCTAGGTAAGTGACTTCTCCATGTGTACAAGACTTTAGTACTGCATTTTGAGTTTATGTTCCACTAGATGCTTATGTCTTGTTTTGAAAACTTTGAAATCATGGTCTTTCTAAAATTCAAAGTTTTGGGTCTTCCTCGTGACTATTTTTGTCAACCATCATGACTCGAGCAAATCTCATGTTTTTAACCCTAAAGTCAATTTAAGCCTAGATTTTGTTTTGAAAACATAAAATCCTATTCAGTTCTGGAAGCTTACAGCTTCATTTGTGATTTATGAATTTTGTACCAATTTTGTACCAATTTGTGGTTCCGTACCGATCCGAACCAGCCAGTACACCTCGTACCATACCGTACCGGCAAGAAACCGATCCGGTTTAGACCAGATTTTCGGAAAATGGACCGAACTGGTCGGTTTGGTCCTGTTTGGTACGGTTTGGGGCCAGTTCAGCCCGATTCTCTTTTTTTTTATGCTGTTGTGTGGAATTTTTTTGATTTTTTTATGTCCGATACGGTACGGTACGATACGGCACAGCACCATACCATACCGACCGGCAACCGGCATGGATTCCGATATCGAGTCCGCGAACCTTGCTCAAAACTATTCCGAAACCTAGGTTTCTATTGGAAGTTTGAATTCCATAATCCAATTCAATTTTATGGTCATTTAGGAATATGAACCAATGACTTGTTCCAAGACTTTGGTCTGATTCCTTCCTTGAAATCTTGGCACCATGTTAATTGGAAGTCATGTTTGTGTAGTTGACATGGAAATTCTGAGGTTTTATGAGATTTTTGAAATGGTATTTTGGAATTTGAACATATGTGTTGTGATGGAACATATTATAAGGTATTTGTAAGGCATTTGGATAGTTTTGCAAACTGAAAATATGCCCAAAGTAAAGACTCATGTGGGCCACTAGCTACATGGTACATCAGTCTCATTCAATGGGTTGATGAAGATTTCTTCAAACCCTTAGCTAGGTGGTATATGTGGCCTTATTTGAATTATCCATTAGGATATGTGAACCTTTGGCCAAGCAGTACACATGGACCTTAACAATTTTATGCAGCCTTATCTGTATTAGCAGGGAGGATGCATGTGACCTCATTTGGTCTATCAGTTGACCAATGAGGATTTCTGTGGCCCCACCCAATTTACTAGAAAGGATGTTACATGTCCGCATCTGCAGTGAGGATTCATGCAACATCAAGGTATAAATAAAACTTCGCAAGAAATAGAAACTGTATAGAATATAAGAGCCTTTTGAAATAAAATTTCCTTTAACCATTTGATTTTGAACAAGCATTGGACTACTGATTTTATGTAAATTATTTGAACTTTTTCTAAACTTGAGTTTGGATATCGAAAACTTTGCTTTTGAAATTTCAGAACAAAATGATTTTAGTAAATTCTCTCTCAAGCTTCTCATTAATAAATTGATCATGTGTTTCATTTTAAAGTCCTTAGTTTTATGGAACCTTTAATTCTTTGATTGTGGTAGGAATTTACTTCCTGAGCTTCATAACTCACTTCATTTATTGTACTTTAATTTCAGAGTGATAAGTGAGCATTTTAGTGGATTTATTCAAAGAAATGGATTCGATGTTTTGGACTTTGACATTTGGGTTTAACAATCATTGAAGTGATGTTGGTAACATCTCCACTTTTACTTTTAAAGATCTCATATTATGCATGGCAAATCATGTTAAAGGTTGTGACTGGATTTCTACTACAGACATCATTGGTTGTATTATGTTTTTAGTCATACTTTGTTTGATCACATGGGTTTTATCAAGGATGTTAAATATTTGTGATATTTTAATCAACTTTTATTGAGGATGATTAAGTTTGAATTTTAGTTGAGCTTGGTGTTGGGTTCACACTTCAATGCTCGAATAAGTTCATTCAGGGCTTGAAAGCTATGGTGCTTGAGTTCTAGGATCTACTATACAGGATGGCACTCAAATTCTTCTTCATATATCTTGATAAAATTGTTGAAAAGGGACTGTACGTTGGTCTTCGACCATCAATGACAAATACACTCCTCCAAAGTCAAGAAGTTGAACATGCGCTGCAAGCAAAGTAGGACCAAGAGGGCCAATCATCTTATTGCCTCGTGATGGAGACACTATGCACCTCTTTTCGATTAGCCAAAGCCTACTACTTTTGTTAATTGCTTAATTTCCCTCTTCACAATGTTTACTTCTATTCTGCATGGAACAAGAATACAAGGCTACGATGTGGAGGGGAAAAACCTACCTAAAGCAATATATTGTAACATCACATAAGTATATAACTAAGAAAAGTATGGATAACTTTGTAATGCAGGATAAGCAATTAAGCATGTATTATTTTTATTTAAAAACAAAAACAGAAACCAAATTGCATCAACTAAAATGTCATGAGACCCATGTGCTCGTCCTTCCAGATCAGAAGAAATTTTCTTTCCCCAGTCTTAAGTCTAGATCTACCCATCAAAATCCCTTAACTCTAGAACAATATGAAGTTTCAGGATGAAATCTAGGGGAAAGATGCATCCTTAATGTGATTTCTAAATTGATGAACTATCACAGGAGAAGGGAAGAAGGGATCAAGTGATCAAACCACAAAAGTTGGATTAACCCCCTCGAGCACAAACTTATCAAAGGCTCAAGGCACATTAACGCACTTAGGTTCGTTGGAGCCTAGGCGCAAGACACCACGTAACATGCGCACCTTGGTGAAATGAGGCACAGAAATATTAATATACACATAAATAACAATAAATAAATGATTCTAATATTAATAATAAATTATCAATTTATAAACATAGATACAAACAGATGACGTATTAATGCATACAAAGGACATGACATATAACATATCAGAAATTGAAATATAATAAGATAATAAGCCACCACAAATAACCAAAAAGGGGATTGAGTTTCCTAACAGGCAGCGAGAAAGAAGAAAATAAGGGGAAAAGGGACTAGGTCCCTTGTTTGCTATCACACAGCAACAGCAGCTACTAAGAATAAGAAGACAAGTGTGAAGTGACTGAGTCCCCTGTTTCACATCACACGGCAATGACTGAATCCCATGTTTAGAAGAATAAAGGAATGGGAGCAAGGGCACCGGTAGCAGCAGTACCACCAACAGCATGGCAGCAAGGGAGGAGGAAGCGAAGGAGAAGACAAGAGAAGAAAAGAGGAAGAAGACGATGAAGAACAAGAATAAGTATAAGATCAAGAAGGTAGCACCAACAGCAGGGTAGCAGACAAAGAGGAGAACATAGCACTAGTGGTACAGGATGGAGGAGAAGAAAGGACTTACCAAAGAGTGGAAAGGTTGGTCGGAGCCTTAGATCCATCAGAGGAGAAGAAGAAGAGCTGGTGGGAGCCCTAGATCCACAAGAGGAGGAGCATCAGTTCCTCTCAAAGGCGCTTAAATATCCCCAATTCACCCTCCTTCGTCTCTTTCCCATTTTAGCTGATTATCATGATCAAGTAGCTGAAATTCAAAAATAATGAGGCAAGCTTTTTCTATCCCCGAGCTTTGGCTTTTGTTGACACAGAAATCTGTCACGAGGTCGGATCGACTGGAGTTGGATGGTGACGGCAGGTCGGCGATGGCCGGACAGCGGCGGCAGGACCTGCAAGAAAAGTCTCTAACCGAAGTTGGCTCCGACAGAGACCCTCCGATGCTCAAGTCAGAAATCCGACAACAGAAGGGAAAAGTGAGCGTGTAGGGAGAGAGGAGATTTTCTATCTAGAGGGTGCCTCTTGGCTCCTCTTTTGTAGGTTAAAATCGTGTAACCGTTTGGAGAAATCATGAAATGATTCAGGCACGACGTGGTGAGACTCTCGGTCAAAATTGATAAGGTGGTTATTGCACCTACCTTTTCAGTTCCGGAGCCAACTGGATACCGTGGGTGCTTTTGAATGAGGCGCAGGATTTGAAAATCTGGGAAGGTCAATTCTTCCTCTGTATACTCCATAAGAGTAGGGAGAGATTGTCAAAGACCTTTTTACCTTCATTGAATATCCTTGAAGATCATGCCTGACCTTCTGACTTTCTTAAGTTGGGTGAGTAATGTCACCTCATGGTACGTAAGGGCCATATCCATTAATGATATGGGATTCTAAGATCTGCTGATGAATAAGACCAGCTCCTTGCTGGATCGGCTAGCATCAAGGATCGATAAAAATGGACTACCAATGTAAGGATCGTGGCAAAGAATCGGAAGAAATCCGAAGCAAATGAATCACAAGAAGGTGGCGGGGCCCGAGGTGTCCTTGCATGCTGTTGTTGGGGTGATTTTGTCCTGACCGAAGACGTGAAGCATGCAAGGACACCTCGAGCCCCGCCAGCTTCTTGTGATTCATTTGCTTTGGATTCCTTCCGATTCTTGGCCACGGTCCTTACTTCAGTAGTCCATTTTTATCGATCCTTGATGCTAGTCGATCCAGCAAGAAGCTGGTCTTGTTCATTAGCAGATTTAGAATCCCATGCCATTAATAGGTGCGGCCCCTACGTACCATAAGGTGACATTACTCACCCAACTTAAGAAAGTCAGAAGGTCAGGCACGATCTTCAAGGATATTTAATGAATGCAAAAAGATCTTTGACGATCTCTCCCTATCCCCATGGATATACAGAGGAAGAATTGACCTTCCCAAATTCTCAAATCATGCACCTCATTCAAAAGCACCCACGATATCTGGTTGGCTCCAGAACTGAAAAGGTAAGTGCAATAACCACCCATCAATCTTAATCGAGAGTCTCGCTATGTCGCGCCTGAATCGTCTCATAATTTTTCCAAACGGTTACACGATTTAACTTACAAAAAGGGGCCAAAAGGGATCCTCCAGGTAGAAAATCTTCTCTCCCTACACGCTCACTCCTTCCTTCTGTTGTCGGATTTCTGACTTGAGCGTCGAAGGGTCCCCATCGGAGCCAACTCCAGTCAGAGACTTTTCTTGCAGGTCCTGCTGCCACCGTCCAGCCGTCGCCGACCTATCATCACCACCCAACTCCAGTCGATCCGATCTCGGGATAGATTTTTGCTTCAACAGATTAGCGCTAAAGAAAAATCCAGACCCGTTTATGGGAAGGAGTAAATATTCAATGGGAGTAGTTCATCGCACTGCTTCAATACCGACAAGATCCAGATTGTCTACCTCCAAATCAGACAGATAATCATGATCCGGCAATTTACAAACCGACCGATGCCGATCGGATCCTTTTCGGATCGGCTATCAGATTAGATCTGATCAATCAACAGCCCCTCGAGACTATCCTAGTCGAGCTCGAAGTTGGGGGCTCCGGATAGAAAGATCACAATCGAAGAGAAGATCACGAGGATCTCTTGATTTCTGAATAATTCGCATTCTCTCATTTTAAAATTAAATTTTGAATTCTTGGCAGGATCCAAATGCGGAAGGATATCACGGCATCCAAATGAGGAATAAGATTTTAAAAATCTTTACCATAATAAGACTCATGCTTCCTCCATATTTTTGAATTCTTAACAGGATGTAGGAAAGATGGCAACAGAAGCGACTACATGAGAAAAAGAAAGGAGGCAACCACGCGTCCGACCTCGAATGGCGCCAAGGTCGCCTATGTGCGATCCTCTACGAGCAGCTGTAAAGTCTTCCCCGCAACCCCCGACCGACCAAAGCTACCACACCCGCTGATGGCCACGAGATCAGGCACACAAAGCTACTCCAATCGCATCCCACCTCCCGTCTCGCCAATCTCTCAGAACCGGCCATTCCCACTTCATGGAGGGCGTGGTCCTCTCCCTCCATTTCTTCAAGTGGATCGGCCGCGCGAGAGGCCTCGACACCAGTGGAAACTCGCATTGCACGCCGAGAGGCTTTGAGCCTGCCGTGGCTGGCCTCGATGATGGTGGGGGCGCACGCGTGCAGGAGGCCCAAACGACCTCTTCCCTTGGGGCAAGCACCTCAAGATCGTCGTCTCCGATTCTGCCACCATGGCGATTAAGGGGCTGCCGACGGCACCAAACTTGCCCAAGTTCTGGCCTTCGAGGCCGCTGCATCCGTCAACGATGCCGGTCAACAACCCTGCTCCAGGTCTCCCTCATTAGGGGCAATAAGCCCCTTCGCCTCCGCCGTTGGGTACCAGCTGCCACGAAGACGGTCGAGGCATGCGCGAGCACCACCTACTGAACCAGCCGAAGTAAGAGCATGAGCATTGGCGGCCGATAGACCCTTGATTGCGGCCCATAGCTGGCGCTGGGTGAAAAGACGAACGCATAAAGAGAAATGGCTTCTCTTCATGACTCCCCATCCACGCGGGCCATTCCAGCTTCATGACCGATGGGGGATCCAGCTTCAGCTCCCACAGAAGTAGCTTCACCCTCTGCTCAGGTATAAGGATATGTCGCTGTATGTTGTTTGTAGGCCGCAGTGAACTCGAATCCGAACACCTTCATCAGTGTTGGAAGCTTCGGAATTGTGAACTTCGGCAAACTTGATGACGAGATGATGATGGCTGTCAAGTGTGCGAATGTAGAACCGGAGCAGGGGACCATTGAATCCCAAACTATGATTTAGATGACGTCGAAGTTCTGCCACTGCAACCATATTTGTAGATCAGATATTTCCTCGACTTCGGCCTCAACAACAGGAGAAGCGGAACTGATGAAAATCAGGCCTGTGTCGGTACTCAAAATGGCAATTTGGGTCCACGGACTGGCAAACTAGCTGAGCCATCTTATAGGGAAGTAGGAGGCTCCCCTGAGTTTTAAGCACTATGGGAGAAATTCGCACGGCCATTTGTTCTCTACCTCAGAACCACAGACCTTTGAGCACCTGATCCGAAGCCAATAGAAGGCCAATCCGAAGTCAGATGCAGGTCGATCTAAAGCCAGGCCAGAGCCAATCTGAAGTCTGAGCCAAGCCAATCCGAAATAAGTTCAAACCTTCCATGGTAAAATTAAGGTTGATCCAAAACTTGATCAAGGTCGATCTGAAGTCAGATCCAAGACTGATCTGAAGTCCAAATCAAGGCTGATCTTAAGTCAGATCCAAGACGATTCGAAGTTAGATTAAATCCGAAATAAAGTTCAAGTCCTTCCTCTAGCACCAATCTGTTGACATAGAAATCTGTCCCGACGTCGGATCGACTAGAGTTGGACGGTGACGGCAGATCAGCGATGGCCGGATGGTAGCAGCAGGACCTACAAGAAATATCTCTGATCGGAGTTGGCTCTAGCAGAAACCCTCCGACACTTAAGTCAGAAATCCAACAACAGAAGGGGAGTATAGAGGAGAGATTTTCTACCTAGAGGGTCCCTCTTGGCCCCTTTTTTGTAGATTAAAGTCATATAACCGTTTGGAGAAGTCATAGGGCGATTCAAGCGCAACGTGGTGAGACTCTCGATCAAGATTGATAGGATGGTTATTGCACCTACTTTTTCAGTTCTGGAGCCAACTGAATATCATGAGTGCTTTTGAATAAAGTGCAAGATTTGAGAATCTAGGAAGGTCAATTCTTCCTCTATATACTCCATAAGGGTAGAGAGAGATCGTCAAATTCTTCCTCTGTATACTCCACAGGGGTAGGAAGAGATCGTCAAAGACTTTTTTGCCTTTATTGAATATCCTTAAAGATCGTGCCTGACCTTCTGACATTCTTACGTTGGGTGAGTAATGTCACCTCATGGTACGTGGGGACCGCACCCATTAATGGAATGGGATTCTAAGATCTGCTGATGAATAAGACCAGCTCCCTGCTAGATCGGCTAGCATTAAGGATCGGTAAGAATGGACTACCGAAGGACTGTGGCCAAGAATCGGAAGGAATCCGAAGCAAATGAATCACAAGCTAGCGAAGCCCGAGGTGTCCTTGCATGCTTCACGTCTTCGGCAATTCTGAAGTACTCCCTTCACCCGACCCAATGCTGACTCGGACTCGAAAGTAGGGGGCTATTGTTGGGGATGATTTTGTTCTAGCCGAAGACATGAAGCATGCAAGGACACCTCGGGCCCCGCCAGCTTCTTGTGATTCATTTGCTTCGGATTCCTTCCAATTCTTAGCCACGATCCTTACTTCGATAGTCCATTTTTATCGATCTTTGATGCTAGTCGATCCAACAGGGAGCTGGTCTTATTCATCAACAGATCTTAGAATTTCATACCATTAATGGATGCGGTCCCCACGTACCATGAGGTGACATTACTCACCCAACTTAAGAAAGTCAGAAGGTCAAATACGATCTTCAAAGATATTCAATGAAGGCAAAAAAATCTTTGACGATCTCTCCCTACCTCTGTGGAGTATACAGAGGAAGACAACCTTCTCAGATTTTCAAATCCTGCGTCTCATTCAAAGAACCCACGATATTCAGTTGGCTTCGAAACTGAAAAAGTAGGTGCACTAACCACCCTATCAATCTTAATCGAGAGTCTCACCACGTCGCACCTAAATCACCCCATGATTTCTCCAAACGGTTACACGACTTTAGCCTACAAAAAGGAGCCAAGAGGGACCCTCCTGGTAGAAAATCTTTTCTCTCCCTACATGCTCACTCTTCCCTTTTATTGCCGGATTTCTGACTTGAGTGTCGGAGGATCTCCGTCGGAACCAACTTCGATCAAAACTTCTCTTGCAGGTTCTGCCGCCGCCGTCCGACCGTCGCCGACCTGCC
The DNA here is from genome assembly GCA_000441515.1 of Elaeis oleifera. NCBI lineage: Eukaryota > Viridiplantae > Streptophyta > Magnoliopsida > Arecales > Arecaceae > Elaeis > Elaeis oleifera. Next base: position 95,436 of record KE506301.1, read on the forward strand.
GTCACCGCCTAACTCCAGTCGATGCGACCTCGGAGCAAATTTTTGTGTCAACAGCTTTCATAAAAAAAAGTGCTAAAAATCATGCCTTTATAATGCCTGAAAAGTTGGGCTTCACCTGGGGCTAGGTCAGGGGCACTTGGCTGCGGCTTCACCTGCACATGTGCCTAAGTGTGCCAATATGCACCTTTGACGATATTGGTCAAGCACCGACATAAGATCCCCATGTTCAAAAGGACAAGGTCAACCAGATGCCGTTAGGGATCACGAGGCAAGGCAAGGAAGAGATCAAGAGGCCTTGAGTTCAACAAGACCAGGTCGGCCAATCACTATCGGGTTCAAAGAGGTGAGGTCAACTGGTTGTTGTTGGGGATCAAGAAGCGATAAAAGGAGAGAAACAAGAGGCCCTAGAATCAAAGAGATGAGGTCGACCACTCACAATAGAGGATCAATAGATGATGCCATGAGGAAAGAGGTCGAGAGGTGAGGAGAGAAATAGAGAGGTGGAGAGAGATGAAGTTTGAGGTGACCCCTTTTTAATTCAAATAGAGATTGGTGGCACTTTATTGAAGATGGAACTGAGTTTTAGTGTCAGGTTCTGTGGCCTATCGCTGGGTGGCACTATCTAGGAGAGATCCTAGGGCAGGGAAGTAACCTTATAGGAGCTAATATCCTCTTGAGGAATATTAGCTTTAGTCATATATACAGATATATATATATAGATACATACATACATATACATATACAAAGATACATACATATGCATAGATATATATAAATATAAATATATATATATATATATATATGTAGGGGCAGACTTGAATAAGGTCGACCGGATTGGGACCTAGATCTGGTCAAGTCAAAATTGGACAATAAGAGTCTTATATCGATGATCCAAGCCGTTGGATGTGATCTACTACCTCAAAACTGCTTGCATATCAAAAAATCATAAGATTTGAAGATCCCTAACCTATGCATCAAATGATCAAAAAATACATCTAATTCAATTTTATTTAGGCTATCCAATTTTTGACTACTCGATGCATAGGCTAGGAGTCTCCAAATCACATGATTTTTTGTGTGTAAGCAGTTTTGAGGTAGTAGATCACATCCAACGACTTAGATCATCGATATAAGACTCTTATTATAGAGTTTTGATCTGACCGGATCTGAATCCAAATCCGATTGACCTGATTCTAGCCTGACTCTATATACATATATATGTATGTATGTAAATACATATATATATGTATGAATGTATGTATATACACATATATATATATATATATATGTATGTATGTATGTATGTACACACACGCATGCAGATAATTTGTCATGTGCCCCATGTCAGCAATGTGCTAAAAGTGAAGCCTTCATTTCCACAACAAATGTGCAAAAGAAGTGCATTGATGGCATGGGGAAAATGATATATATATATATATATATATATATAT
>KE506301.1:96906-118671 GCA_000441515.1 Elaeis oleifera
ATATATATATATATATATATATATATATATATATTCCCATGCATGTAAAACCTACCTAATGTAATGCTCCAGTCGAACCATTATCACTAAATGCACATATATACATATATATACCTATATATGCATAGATGCATACATATATTATATACATACATAAAAGAAGCAGTCATTGCAGCAATAGATGCATGAAAAAGGTGCATGGACGGCATGGAGCAAATGACATAAATACCATCATGCATGTAAAGGCTACCTTGTATAACACATGGGGGAATTTCTGTCATTTACCAATAGGAGCATTTTTTGGAGTTGCTTTGATCGAACTATTATCACTGGTGCCTACATATATACATGCATATGTACATACATACAAATATAGAGAAAGGTAGACTAAGATCCAACCAACCATATTTCAAGTTGAATCCAATCAGGCAAAGTCAATTAGAAGGTGAGGGGTTTGACACGGATGATCTGAGCATTAATATGATCTACCATCTCTGAAATGCTTACAAACCAAAACCATGCTAAAGACCCCTAGCCTATGCATGAACTGGTCAAAAATGGACAAGCATGCATGTGCATATGCATCTAATATACAAATCTATGCATATAAATATATGTGGTTTCTAAGGTTTTATTGGTCACCAACTACCAATAGTTTGTGCCACGATGCATAACATACTGACATGGGGTATCGGCCAAGTCATTAAACAGAAACAAGAAAAGGTGGGGTGTAAAAACATCTTTAAGCTTTGTACCGAGCAATGATAAGCATCTGCAGTCAGTTCACCCATGAATCAGCCCCAACAAATGTACCAAGTACAAGTTTCAGGCTACTACGCCCACTATTTGCATCCTTAATTCATTGGCCTTACCAAGGAAATGAGTAGTCCCAATGTGGTGAAATGAGTAGTCCCAATGTGGTGAATTTCTAGATTCCTCTAAGGCATTGAAATATTTTGAGTCAAAGGTTCATTATAGGTAAGTTGGAAAGACACTTGGGATTAAATAATTATTTTGGGTTGTTTCAGGGTCTACAAAATGGGTCCATGAGGGATAACTAATTTTCATGCCTTCTGGGTTATTTTGATTTTTAAATAAATTAGCATATCTTTGTAAGGGTCTTTTTGTCTCTTTCCTCTATTCCTTCCTCTCTTCTCTTCCAACTTAACATGCTCCAGTCCACCCTTTCTTCTTCTCTAATCCCTCCGCTCACTTTCTTAATGTTTTGCTGTGTATAAAGTGAATATTCAGACCTGTCTAGATCACTAGTTCAGCACACATCTATGTTATTCGGAGGTCTGATGCTAAGACTGCATTAAAAGATCACATTGCCGAGACAACCTCATAATATTCGATGCATTCATTTTGTCATCCTTTTTGGCTTGACACAGATGGATCCAGCTAGGAGTGCATTTTCCCAACCACAATAATCTCTGTAATCAGTTATTCCACATGGCAATTTTTTCAATCCATAGAAAGTATTGTGCGTCTGTCCTATAGATGACACAACTGATTCACCAACTTGATTAAGAATTATGTAAGCTGGTAATAGAGAAACTATGTAGCCGACATGCAACCATAACCATCCAGCCTTGTCCCAACCATTTGGGATCAGCAATGTACATGATAACCAATATGCAAACTTGGTATATTTGGGTAGATGTAGTGATGCACATGGTGGGCTTATGCATGAATGCTCCATAATTCAAGAAACCAAGTTGGTATACTATTTGATTACCAAACTACATGACTTTTCAGTTCCTAAATATAATATATACAAATTTTATCAGGCTTTTTCTCTTGCAAGGAACCTTTAGACCGCATTTTGAATTAAAGCACAAAAGTGACTAATAAAAAAAGAAAGAAAAGCCAAAAGTAACAAGAACTCTCAACTAAACATAGCCTAAATTTACAAACACAAACAAAATTAAAATAAAAATGAAAATGAACAACTTTCTCTGCAATTAAATTAATTCAAGCTGAAAAAGTAAAGGACTCGATGATGAATGACTATAATAGGCACTATTCCAAACTAGTAGCACATGACAGATTCATACGCCTTATTATAAGGGATTGTGTCAACCTTTTTTTTTTCAATAAGCTACCATTTCCTTATTTTTCACACAGAACTAACCTAGCATCCTATTTTACATTATAAATATCTTTAACCTATAAGTTCAACAAAATCTTATGCTTCTGTGTTCATGAAATAATAGACTTCATGATTAACTACATGGTCATACTAAACAATCAGATGCAATGTGTCCTAAATCTTGTGCTTTGAGGCAGATTAGAATGTATACTGGGTCCCCAAGGAGCTAAATATCACCCTCAATGAAGTACTAAAAAATTCAAACTAGCTAATAAATCAGAATCTGTCATCTTGGACATATTAAGTATCATAAAATGTGATAAAGAAAAGTACAAAGCAAAACCTGTTTAACTAAATCTGCACATTGCGCTGCCGGACTCTAGCCTTCTCAGCATCAATGATGGACTCTACAAGCTTCGCTGCACCATCCAGCTTCCCTCAGCATTCACAACTACATAATCAAATTTTTCAGGTGTTTCACCTCTTCTCGAGCTGTGGCAACCCTTACAAGAAGCATTTCAGCTGTTTCTGTCCTCCGGTCGATAAGCCGCTTTACAAGTGCTGCTTCACTCTCTGCAACCAGAAAAATGAACACTGCAGAATCACCAAGCATGGACTTCAGGGTAGCTGCACCTTGTATATCCACTCTCAAGACAATGTCATAACCCTTGGCCATGTAGTCACGGATCTGGAGAACATAAAAGATTCCTCCGTCAAGTTATATTATCAATAATAGTTCAATAGCACATGGAAAATATGCACAACAGTGTTGCAAAATACAGTGCATATTGCCTCATCCGCCACACATGCACACATATATATAGGACTATATGCAATCATACCGCATATCGACCAAAATGGCAGTCAACTTGGCATTTCATAGCCACATAATGCATACATGAGCCCATGTAGCATTTTATAGCTGCATATAAAGCCCATTCTTACGAGGGTCCATGTAGATGAAGCAAGTTCAAGCTAATGCTTAAGCTTGATATTAGAGAATGCTAAACCAATCTGAACCAGGTGGTTTGGTCCATCCTGAACCAAACCACCACCAACCTGGGACAATTCGACTGTGCAAGTCGGTTTGGCCTATAAATAATCCTCCCACCTCCATCCCCCATGGCGACTCTCTTGAAGCTCTCGAAGATGGAAGACCCTCATCGTGCCCTAGCTCGATGACTCTCTCTCTCTCTCTCTTTCAACACCAACCACTGACAAGAATGTAGGCCTCACTCTATCCTCTCGCCACCACATCATGGTGCTGGCAGTCAAAAGGCTCCATGCGGAGGTCCTCCATCTTCTCCCTCCAGCAGCAGTTGTCAAACCTCCTCTCTCCCCCTCACTCCCTCTCTCTTCCTCCCTCTCAGTGTCCCTTTCTCCCTCTCCTTCTCCCTCTACCACACTCCCTAGAGAGATTTGTTGGCCTTTATAAGAAGTATGCGACTCCTATCCAAAATAGTATTCCTGCTTTAGAATCCTCTCGCTCTCCCTATTTCGGTATGCCCCAAAACAGCATGGGACAAGCACATACTATACCAAACCAGTCACCCACTAGTACAAGCCTCGGTACCGGTTCAGTGGACCTTGCTTGATATGGGCTTTTAGTAGGCCTGATATAGGTATAAATTGTGCCAAAATGTTGATTATATTATAATTATAGCTATTGGGTATCAGATCCTAAGTACTAAGTACCAATTGTTAGTTATTGTTATCAATATGACTATTGTCTGTCCATTAAAAAATACTACCATGATTATTGTTTTAATATACTTAATATTATATTATTTTAAATAATTAAAATAGTAAATGATATGCACTCATATGCAACCCATCTATCACATATGCACAACACGGTCCCTTGACTGCCACATACCAGAGCTGCTTTTTAAAATGCTGTTGCATATATTGCCACAATGCATGCATACACACGAACGCATGAGTGAGATCAAAAGCAGTAATGCCAAGTCATTAATGAGGTACCTCAGCACACATCAATTAAAGTGGGCATATCTTTCGCACCAATAGCATATGTGAAATAAATGCACTGAAAAAGAAATAATAGATGCAGTCATGGTGTCTCATTAATGATTATTTGAATGTTTCATGTACCCTAGCTAAATAATTTGGACTATTTATCTTCTGATAGTGTTTACAACTCTTCATTAGTTAATTTATCCAGGTATTTGAAAGTAGGTGCTAGAAATTCACTCCAGCAGAGTGTCAAAACATTCAAGATGATAATGGTTAACACAAAGGTAATGGTGATTGCATAGTTAAAGGCAAAGATCCATCTATGTATGATGAGATGGGTTTTAGCTGAAGCTATTCTAAATGGGAGATAGAGCACATTACTATGAACTTTACAAATTTAATATATGAAATGCTAAAATTTTGCAGTTTTGATAAGTACTGATCCAAAGTAATGCGGACAGTCAAGTATATCAGCAATGACGGTTCCTCTACATATTCAGGACAAAGATCCGTCTGAACTGCATGATGAGAAATGACTATAAGCTGACACTATTCTAATGGAAGATACACTGGATTGCTATATATTTGTAAACTCAATATATGAAATGCTAAAATTTTTATGGCTCTTTTAAGTATTTATCTTAACTCTTAAGTAATGTAGATAGTTGGGTGCTACAACGGTGATAGGTCCTCTATGTACTTAAAAGCTTAAAATATCTGTTGGGATAAGTCAACCGACTTCCGACTCCGACTCTACATCGGCCGCATAAGTACATTACGCCGACTCACCAACTGATCAATCGACTGACCGACCTATAGTCGACTATTATCAACCATCAGCTAACAATTTGGTTAACTCCCGACCGAAGACCATCGGCATATCAGAATTACCAGCCGATGCACATTCAGTTCTTCTACCGATTTATCAGTATCACCGACATACAGTCGGCCTGTCTGCTCAACATACCCTAACCGTTATGAACGGTTATCGACTACGTGTTACGGCTATTAATGGGAATAAACAACCCACTAACTCCACGATTATGGCCCGATAATCTAGCGCCATAAAAAGCGGGACCACGTGCTCGACGGTTACATCAGAATCATCTATAAAAGGGGAGATAAACGAACAGCACGGATAAGGCAATTCTGCGCCAAGACTCTGCCACCCTCAACATTTTTATTAGCTGTTCACCAACCCCTCTCTAACTTAAGCATCGGAAGGTTCCCGCCGGATACAACTCCGGTCTGTGAGGACTTTGTCTTGCAGGTGCTCTTCACCGGCGACAGACGACAGGGAGTTGGCCGCAACAGATTGGCACGCCAGGTAGGAGAAAGACTACAGTCAACCATGCCGAAAATCAGAGCTCAGCATTCGACTGGATCGGCGAGGCAGTCTTTCCGCCAGAAAGATGTTCCTCCCCACCTCCAGTGGCAGAGCCCAGTTCTCGCATCCTGTGGTTACCACGGACGCACAGATTGCTGCACTCATGCAGCAAATGAAAGTTTTGACAGAGGCGGTTCAAAGCCTCCAACAGCAGCAACCAGCAGCAGCAGCCGCCAGTGGAGCAACCGGTGGCTCAATCAGTGCCGTCTAGGCACAGCTGCCGTCCTCCGCGGCGCTCACCCTCCTCATCTCCAGAACGACAGTCTCGACACTCCCACCGAGACAGACAACCACATTCTTGGCACTCTCACCGTGCCACCCACCATTCGTGGCATTCTCCCTCTCCTTCTCGTGCACACAATATCAAGAAAGGGAAACGACCGCGGACGCCTTCTGCTTCTCCTTCTTCGAGCTCTTCAGGGGTTCCACCCTCGGAGTTTTCCAGCAACGGCGGCTTGACGATTATAAATGCAAGTTCCAAAAATTGATCGTCAGCTCGTCCGACTTCAAGTGGAAGGTCAAAAGTCTTCCAATGACTACAACTTCCACACTGCCCAACCTTTCTCTCGACGCATCTTGGATGAACCGATTCCTACTCGATTCAAGATGCCAGATGGAGTCATACGATGGCTCCACCGACCCGATCGACCACTTGGAGAGCTATAAGGCTCTCATGATGATCCAGAGGCCAACCGATGCCCTTTATGTATTGGCTTCCCGGCAACTCTTCGGAAGGCTGCTCGAGCCTGGTATTCCGGACTTCAGTCGGAGAGCATTAACTCTTTCGAGCAGCTTGAACATTCTTTCGTGGCCCACTTCAGCATAAACCGAAGGCCGCCACGAACATCCGACAGTCTCTTCTCAATCAAACAAAGTGAAACAGAGATATTGATAGACTTTGTGACTTATTTCAATACAACCACACTTGAGATCAGGGACTTCAATGAAGACATGGCTATATCAGCAATGAAAAAAGATCTGAAGGGATCCAGATTTACTTACTCTCTCGATAAAACTCTTCCTCGGACCTATGCTGAACTTCTGGAGTGCGCGTATAAGTACATTCGCGCAGATGAAGCTGCTTCTGACCGACGCCAAACAGATGGAAAAAATCAGAAGAAAAACAAAAAAAATGAAGCTCCGATCGAATCAAGTAGGCCGACTGTCAACAAAGAACTTCACCTCGACGACAGAGTCCGAAGCCGAACAACTACGACAAGTATGACTCCACTCCTCTCTCTCTATTCTCCGTACGCAGATCTTGATGGAGATCGAAGGAAAGTACTTACGACACCCCCACCAATGAAAGCACCATCGAAAAGCCGAGATAGGAAGTACTGTCGGTTCCATCGTGATCATGGTCATGATACCGAATAGTGCATCCAGCTCAGGGATGAGATACAAGCCCTAATCCGACGAGACTACCTCGAGAAGTTCCAAAGGGATCAACCGACTCAACCTCCTGCTGACCGACAACCTCAGCCACAAACTGAGGAGACTATCAACAATCGGCCGACTGCAGAAGTAATCAACATGAACTCCAGACGACCAAACTGGGGGGCAACTTCCGAAGACAGAGTCGGTGAAAAAATGACGACTCAACAATGTAATTACTTTTCGGAAGAAGATGTTCGAAAAATTCAAACTCTCTATGATGATGCTGTCGTTGTCTCGACAATAATAGCTAATTATGATGTAAAAAAAAATTTAGTAGATAATAAAAGCTCTACGAACGTTTTGTTTTACTCGACTTTCTCTCGAATGCGACTACCGACTGATCGACTTAGAAGAGTCTCCACGCCATTGATCGGTTTCACAGGAGATGCAATTACTGTGGAGGAAAAATCAGTCTCCCATTAACCGCAAGAACTGAACCACAACAAAGTACTGCTCTCATGACATTCACGGTTGTTCGAGTTTCTCGACTTATAATGCCATACTCGGACGACCTGGTCTGAATGCTCTGAGAGTAATAGTCTCGACTTATCATCTACTAATCCGATTCCCGACAAAAATAGAATTGGAGAGATGCATGGAAATCAACAACTTATCCGACGCTGCTTCCTAGTTTCCACACAAAATAATCAACCCGAAGACTCTTTGTCCGTCGATAAATTGGACCAAAGAAAAATGAAGAGAGGGGTAAACAGCCGAACAACTGATTTTCATCCCATTAAAGAAGATCCTGAGAAGACAGTCCAAATTGGATCGCAGCTGTCTGATCCAGAGAGGCAGCAACTAATAAATCTCTCAGGATAAACGCCGATATTTTATTGATCAGCTACTGATATGCCAGGCATTCCTCCGGAAGTAATAACCCATCGACTCAATATTGATCTAAAGATTAAGCTGATGAGACAAAAGAAAGACCTTTTGCTCCTCAAAGACAGAAGGTCATCGACAAAGAAGTCGACAAGCTCCTAGCGACTGGCTTCATCAGAGAAGCTACCTATCTCGATTGACTCGCCAATGTAGTGATGGTGAGAAAGACCAATGAAAAATAGAGAATCTACATCGACTACACAAATTTGAATGAAGCTTGTCCGAAGGACAGTTTTTCTTGTCAAAAATTAATCTAGTTGATGCGACTTCGGAGCACCGACTCTTAAGCTTTATGAATGCTTTTGCAGGCTACAATCAAATTCGGATGGCACCCGAAAAAGAGGAGCATACAGCCTTCGTAACCGACAAAGGCATCTACTGCTATAAAGTAATGCCTTTCGGTTAAAAAATTCTGGAGCCACATATCAACGGCTAGTCAACAAAATCTTCAAGATACAGATCGGACGAAATATGAAAGTGTATGTGGACGACATGCTGGTGAAAAGTTCTCAAACTACTGACCATGTTCGGGACCTAAAAGAAGCCTTCAGCATACTTCGACGATATCAGATGAAGCTGAATCCGACAAAATATGCGCTCAGAATAACTTCTGTGAAGTTCTTCGAATTTCTCGTATCACAACGAAGAATCGAAGCCAATCCCGAGAAGATAAAGGCTATCATCAACATGAAGTATTTTAGTTCCAAAAAAGAGATACAGCAGCTCAACGGACGGATCGCCGCACTCAGCTGATTCATATCAAAATCGACAGAAAGATGCTTGTCTTTTTTCAAGACCTTGAGGCAATCAAACGACTTCATATGGTCAGACGAGTGTCGACAATCCTTCGAAGACCTAAAAGATATTTGACATCTCCACCGCTGCTTACAAAGCCAAAGGTCGAAGAAATTGTCTCTACTTGGCGACATCGATGGAAGCAGTTAGTTCGATGCTTGTCCAAGAGGATGAAAACCGAATTCAACGACCAATCTGCTATACTAGCAAGGTGCTTTACAATGCTGAAGTGAGATATTCAAGAACCGAGAAAATGATCTACGCTCTGATCATATTATCACAACGACTTCGTCCATACTTCCAAGCATATTCTATTATTGTCCTGACGGATCAGTCGTTGAAGGCAATCTTGCATCGACCTGATACATCAGGTCGAATGGCAAAATGGGCGATAAAATTCGGTGAATTTGATATACAATATCGCCGACGTCCATCAATGAAGGTGCAAGTTTTGGCCGACTTCGTCGTCGAATGTACAATACCTGATAATAAATCTGATGATGAAGCTAACGACAAAATGAAACAAGCCACGACTCCGAACCCGACTTAACGTCGGTATGGGTGCTACATATTAATGGAGCATCTAATGCACAAGACAGCGGAGCTGGTCTCATCCTCACAAATTTCGAAGGGGTTATAACAGAATATGCCTTCGATTCAATTTTAGAGCTTCGAATAATCAAGTCGAATGTGAAGCACTCTTAGCCGGCTTAAAAATTGCCAAGAAGCTTGATATCGACAATCTGAAGATCTTCACCGACTCACAATTGATTGCTGGATAGATTAAGAACGAGTTTGAAGCCTGAGACCCTATTATGATGAAGTATCTTCAAAAGATAAAAGATCTAACTTCAACATTAAAGTATTTTAAAATCTTTCACATCCCAAGGATAGAGAATGCTCGAGCCGACGCATTTTCGCGGCTCGCAACCTCTTCTTTCAACTCGCGGGGTCGGACATTCCTCGAATGCTTTGAACAACCGAGTATTGATAAAGTCGAAGAAGTGCTACAAATTACTAAAGAATCAAGCTGGATGGATCTGATCGTCTAGTACTTAATTGATGGAACTCTCCCTACGGATCCCTCAGAAACCAACAACTCAGATGGACGGCCTCTCAATATATTTTAATGAATGGTCATCTATAAAAATGTCGTTCTCTCTTCCCTTACTGAAGTGTTTGGGACCAACAGATGCCGACTATGCACTCAGGGAGGTCCATGAAAGGATCTGTGGAAATCACTGAGGGGCAAATCTCTAGCTTACAAGATCCTACGATAAAGATACTATTGACTCACCATGAAGAAAGATGCAACTAAGCTTGTCCGAAGGTGTGAACCATGTCAGAGATATGTAAATATACAACACCAACCGACAAGTTAGTTGACATCAATTGTTGCGCCATGATCCTTCGCATAATGGGGGATTGACATACTTGGTCCTTTCCCTCCGGCATCTGGTCAAAGAAAGTTCATAGTGGTTGCCATCGATTACTTCACCAAGTAGGTAGAAGCTGAACCTCTGGCACAAATCACTGAAAGCAAGATGGAAGACTTCATTCAAAAATCAATTATATGCAGATTCGGTTATCACACACCATCATCACTGACAATGGTCGACAATTCGATAATCAAAATTTCAAAAAATTCTGTGCAAAATATCATATTACACACAAACTTACATCAGTCGATCATCCACAATCCAACGAAGAGGTGGAAGTAACCAACCGAACGATTCTGCATGGACTCAAAATCAGGCTGAATGAAGCTAAAGACCTCTGGATGAAAAAACTATATCCGATCTTATGGACATACCGAACGACTTCTCGCATACCAACGGAAAATCACCATTTAATCTAGCTTATGGAACAAAAGCGATGATCCCACTTGAAATCGGATTACCATCAACAAGCGTAGAGCAATACAGTGAACCGAGCAACTCAGAATGTCGGAGAGCCAATTTAGATCTACTTTCAGAAGTCCGACAGCAAGCTCAAGTTCGGATGGCAGCCTATCGACAAAGTAGCCCGATATTATAATGCAAAAATTAATCGAAGGTCTTCCGTTCTGGAGATCTGATCCTAAGGAAAGCAGAAGTCTCAAGACCTCTTGACCAGAGAAAATTATCTCCGAACTGGGAAGGACCTTATAGGATAACCGAAACACTTAGACCGGACGCATATCGGCTAGAAACTCTAGAGGAAGTAACCATCCTCCGAACATAGAATGCTGACAACTTGAAAATGTATTATCAATAAAGTTGTCCGTATGTACATTATTTGAAATGAAATATTGAATTTCAGAATCACAAGTTTCAGTAAACTACAAAGTGGTAATAGACCGACAGATGGACGGTCAATTCCTATCGACTATATTCCGATTTCCACTGTAAAAACTGACGTATCGACTATATTTCGACTTTCACTGTAAAACCAAATACCGACTGTATCTCGGTACCGAACATATCTCGACTTTCTACTGTAAAAACCGATCCTAGTCGGACAACTATTATGCCGACTTAGTCTTAACTAAACTAAGCAGAATGCTATGCCAATACGATCTAGATCGAATTGAAATTATACCGACTCGACTACAGTCGGTCGAAGGATATTCGGCTTGCCACCGATTATCAAATAACCTGATGTACTAAACCCGACTTAGGTCGAACGAAGGATATCCGGTTTATTATCGCTTATCCTAATACTTAAGTACGTCAATAGATGTTCGACTAACGAAGGAATCTTATAATCACTATCAGATATTCAACTTGCCGATCGATATTCGATAATTGAAAATAATACTACGACATTGCAGCTATACAAAGAAAGAGTCTATAGTTGAAAAATTCTTTCATTCATTCATTGAAAAGAAAGTTACAAAATTGGACCGAAGTCCGATTATAAAATTTTTGAGTACAAAAGAAACAAAATTGCACCGATCATCAGTCGCCATCTCCATCTTTTTGCTCCGATGTAGCATCTGAGACTTGAACAACTTCTGGTGCTATCGATGCTCCATCTTCGGTCGGCTCAGCTTCTTTTGCAACTCCATCTTCCGAGACGAGAGGGATGATGCTGCTCAAGTCGAGATCCAAGTACAACTTTCCGATCGTATCTCGACCGTCCTCGTACCCGACGCAGTAAGAGGCGAACCCGCCTTCGAGTATCTCTTCTTTGAACTCTTCTGAATTCTTAAAGTTCTCGATGGCATGGTTCAGAGCCTCCCTTACCGACTCTGCTTCCGCTCTCGCCAGCTCTGCGTCAGCTCTTGCGGAAGCCGATTCATCATCGACTAATGCCAACCTTTCCAGGGTGGCCCGATGTCTTCCACGTTCGGCTTCGAGTTCGCTGATGCACCCATCCCTCTCCCTTCGAAGCCGATGGATAGAATGCTTCTTGCTCTTGATCTTCAACTCAAGAGACAAGATGCCTTGACGAGCCGACTCAAGTTTTCATAAGATTGAAGGTCAGCGGTCAGACGGGAGACTTCTTCCTAAAGTTTCGCCTCCCGCTCGATCACCGCCTGAAGTTGTTCAAGGGCAGCCACCTTCTCAGCATTGGCGGCTGCCACTTTATCCATCCATGTCCGACGGAAGTCGACAACCTTCCGGTAGTCGACCTCCAAGTCAAACATGTCATGTGCCAACTACAAGCAGAAGATAAGTCGGATCAAAAAAAATGCGAAGAAAATCTTATCCCGAGTATCAGCGGGTAGAAAGAGAAAAACATCTCGACGACGATTTTGCTCTTTCTGTTCTCCAGATCAGCCGGGAGAAGAGCAGCTTCGATGAACCGCTTGGCCAATGTCGGATTGGTCAAGGCCTACTCATCCTCGAAAACTCTGATGTCAAAATGAACAATGTGATCCGCCGATGATCCATCATCTGCCAAAGTCGCCAGTGCCTTTCCCCGATCTTCTGTCGGCAGCCCCGCGCTTGAAAATACGGGAAATCAAAGCTTGACTGCGCCCGAGAGGGTTCCACTGGAGGAACCACCGGCGCAGCCATTGATTGTTCCGGCTCGACCGCAACTTCCACCTTGGCCTGAACCTCAGTTGGTGGAGCTACCGATGGTACTACGACAGCTCCGTCTTCTTCTGCCACCCACCCTCAACGGACGGCACTTCAGGAAGCGTTGTCGGGGCCGACAGCGCCAAAATCGGCTCAGGAACCGACGCCGATGGTACGTCAGATTCCCTTGCCAGTAAAGTAGGGGCCCGACCTTTCTTCCGTGGTCGGGAGGGTCCAGCTTCGGATGCTGCTGCCCTCTTCTTGGCAACATGCTGACGAATATCGACGGTCGATACTCGCACCCTCGACAGCATAGCTGCAATCGGAACAAGAAAGTCAGTACAATTCAAAAACAAACAAAGAAAAATAAAAGTGATCGACTATGCTATACCTAAAGTGGTGATCGAACTAAGGCCGACATTGTAGAGAACTTGTTCGGTCATCAGCTCTCTCTGCGGCGGGACCGCCATGTCCTTCAATCGATGGAAGTCTTCTCGATCGTCGACCTTCACTCGATTGTTCTCGTTGGGACCGGTTCTTGGATTACCCCAGCGTGAAGGAAAGCCCCAAAGAAGAGAAAAGGAACAAAAAGAATTAGTTCTTCCATCCATGAATGGACGATGGAAGATCGATAATGAAAGAAAAGCCTTTTCTTGGGTTGAAGAGCCACCAACCTTTGGCCTTTGGATAGGGACTAAGAACAAAAAAGGTGCGGAAAAAAGAAGGACGAGGCTCGATCGATATTAACTGACACAACAAAGCAAAGCTAATTATAAGCCGGACCGAGTTCGGTGCCAGCTAAGCGGGGCAAAGACCATAATAGTCAAGCAAATTTCAGACGAACTCTGAAATCAAAAATTGAAGACCCGCCCAAAGGTCTTCGACATAGAAGGCCACCTGGTCCGGAGGAGGAGAGTTCATCCGATCATCGGCGCCAGGCGCAAAGAGTTGATACTGCTCTAGGATACGATACTGCTCTCGGAGCCGTACAATATTGGGTTCAAATAGTGAAGAAACCTCTACTTCCGGACCCGATGAGAGTCGTCGGTCGGATTCTCCGACCGACTATCCCGAGAAGAAGAAGCCCTAGCCATGAAAAAAGAAACTAGAGAGAATAAAAAAGGAGATGGACCCAAGAAAGAAGGACAAGAACACTTAACCTGAAAGTTAAAACAAAAAGGCGAAGAAGGAACCCTGGAGTCTTCTGGTGCTGGGGCGACCTTCCGACAAAATTTCTGTAACAAAGGATGAAGACAAAATACAAAGTAAAATTTGGCCGAAAGCGATCCTATATATATAGAATCCCTCAACGGTCAGGATGGAAGCGATCAAATCGGAGTCTCATCAGATGACGACACATGGCAATATCCAAACCGATCATTGATCGAACGGTTCGACGCACTTGCTCCTGATCGTGCCACCTCACCGTCATCTGCGTGAACAGCTCCGATCCAATGACATTCGGACATGTGGCCAAAATCTACTAGTCAGAATCGTACGTCCGGTGCCGAATTATCTTCCTGAAACGACGTCCGATACTGACATCCGATACCGAATTGTCCTATCCACATGACAGCTCAATAATGATTTTGCAGCTACCGAAACGACAAAATAGTCGAAAAACTCTCAACTAGCAGTCAAGTCGGGGCTCAAGGCAGCACGTAATGACTCCCTTCATCCAATGTGATAGACCACGTGATAATATACACGTCAGACCACTTTGGACTTGGGAGTGAGGGGCAACTGTTGCGACAAATCAACCGACCCCGACTCCGACTCTACATCGACCGCATAAATACATTACGCCGACTCACCGACTAATCAATCGACTGACCGACCTATAGTCGACTATTATCAACCATCAGCTAATAACTTGATTAACTCCCGACCGAAGACCATCGACATATCAGAATTACCAACTGATGCACATTCGGATCTTCTACCGATTTATCAGTATCACCGACATACAGTCGGCCAGTCTGCTCAACATACCCTAACCATTATGAACGGTTATCGACTACATGTTACGGCTATTAATAGGAATAAACAACCTACTAACTCCACGATTATGATCCAAAATCTAGCACCATAAAAAGTGGGACCACATGCTCGACGGTTACATCAGAATCATCTATAAAAGGAGAAGTAAACGAACAGCACGGGTAAGACAATTCTGGACCAAGACTCTGTCACTCTCAATATTTTTATTAGCTATTCACCAACCCCTCTCTAACTTAAGCATCGAAGGGTCCCCGCCGGACACAACTCCGATCTGTGAGGACTTTGTCTTACAGATGCTCTTCATCGACGACAGGCGATAGGAAGTTGGCCGCAACAATATCCATAGTAGACACTTTGATAGCATGGGCACCAGCTATCCATTAAAAGCTTAAGTAATGCAGAACAGTCCCAACCCAAAGACCAAAAGGGGCCCAAAATAGGCCACATTAATCTTTAAATGGTACCTTCGCTTCTGTCACAAGATGCACTGACAACCATTTTGATGGTATAAAACCACCGCCAGAAGAAAGACAGCGAGGCTTTCTAGAAAACCATCAGAAGTTCAAGTATAAGCCCAACACGGCCTCATCTGATAGAAGCCAAGGAACTATCAGAAGAAGACGTGCTCTGCCAATGCATCTTCCAAGAAAGTAGAAGAAAACCTAAGTCGGGCTCTGAGTTGACCATGATCCGATGGTAGCATGTTCACTGTCAGAACCATTCGACAGCAACATAACTAATGTCCACCGTTCCGACAGCTATTAGATCACCATCAAAAGGTTTTTTATTTCTAGAAGCTTTACTTCAACAAATTCACTTAGAGGAGGAGTTTATCTTAGTGCTTAACTCTGAGGAATTCCAGTCATCCTTATCTATTGTAGGGGTCCAGAGACTATAAATACGCCTTATGCACCCCTTTACTTGATCAGTAAATAAGGTTTGCTTTCTCTTGAGAGCATGTCAACTTATATTTGCTCTCAGTTTTGCCTTTTGCATGTTGAATTCTGCAAGACCTAGCAGATTATAGGGATTAGCAGCGAGGCCAATTGGTGGACTCTTGGTTGCAGCATGCCATGATGGTGTTAGTTGGTGGAATCCTGGACAACAACAAAACTCTCTTGGTAGCAGTAAGCTAATAGTTATCACCTAGGTAGTTCACTTAGTTTCTCAAAGCTATCAGATTTTAAATTCTATTTTCTGCTTTCTTACTTCTAGGTTTAGTTTAACTTGTGTTCAATAGTTAGATTATTGGTTAGCTAGTCTAATCTTCTACTAGGTAGCTCTGAAGCTAACGTCAGGCCTTCCTTGCCTACGTCACTATAAATACTTCTTAAACCATCCTAGTTTATAATGTCCATTTCTTTAAGGAAAATTTCAAACATGTGGTCTAACCATTCGGCCTTGTCCCAACTATTTAGTATTGGCTTTATGGATCCTTATTGTAAAACATTCCTATTTAAAACATGTCTGATGTAATTTCAATCTTTTCTACATCTTTTCCCACAGCCTCTATCACTTCAGGTCTTTCCCTCCTTTTCTTGCATCACTTAACTCACTGCATCACTTATCCTTATTGGACACTGTCCAATCTCTGTTGCACAAGCCCATACATCTCCATCAATTCTCCATCCCTTTGCATTAGCTTGTGCAACTACTATGTCTCTTCTTGTTAGGAATTGTATCTCAAAACAGATCGTCAGCCTGTTGATCGTTGTGCTCATTTTGTAATTGTATATGAATTATTCAATAATAAAATTATTTAGCTTTTCATCACAAAGTTGTGTACATCTTCTTTAATGAACTCCTGTGTTATGATGAAATCCTTAGGACTATTTAAATTAATAAAGAAGGATTTATCATTTAGTCCTTAAATTTGTTTGCGACCAAACGATATGCTATTACTAGGATGATAACTATATCAAGTGTAGGTCGTTGTGTGCCATATGAATTGGTTGTCTTCTTAACCAAAGAATGTGGAGACACTGGTATGGCATACAGGTGAAACGTAGAAGAATATCTCACTGAATGTGATCAACTGCAGAACACTCTGCTGTCAAGAGTAGCTCGCGAAAGGTATGGATATAAGTGTTCCTCCGACCTGAGATCACCATGGTGACTTGCAAGCAACTCACTGTGCTTTGATGCCAGACTATCTGAATTTCTAATTCAATGACGGAAGGTTTCTAGGCACAGTCAAGTACTTGTTAAGTCGGTGTGTGAGTCAAGATGGGATTGACCCATCCGGATTATAGGAGTTAATGCATCACTGTATTTCAATTTAATAAAATCTTGGTCAAGATAATCCATGTGATGAATTTGAAAGGTTGAAATACAATGTGGTTGACTATTCCAGGATTGACAATTAAACTCTAGGTCTCCTTGAGCATTAAGGTCAAAATGATGAATTATATGGTAACCATATGCCAGTAGGTTCTTGAATGTTACTTTGCAATCATTCGGCCTATCCGAACATCGGATCCTTTTGTTAAATGATTACATCGATTAGTTCAGAAATTTGTTCCTGTGCTACCAGCTTAGGTTCGAACCCATGGGGTCACACTCAAAAGAAATTTCTTTCTCATCAAGTGGCTAATCAATGATTGAGAATCATTCAAGGGTGTAATCTTCAATACGATTGATGGTTAATCTAATGCAAAAGTTGCAATGAATTAATTTGCTAAGGGTTAGTGAATTAAGAAAACTGATAAACAATTAGATTGCTGATTAAGCTTAATTTAATTGAGCAATATAATTTGGTTCAAGTCTAACTGAATTGGATTCAATTTGATATGATCCGATTAGGTTATGAGATGACCTAGTTGCTAAGGGCTCGATTAAATTCTGAATTGATTAGGATTTAATGTAGTCCAATTGGTACCTAATTGGATTGGGTTCAAGTTATCTAATTTGGTCTACCCTAATTTGATTAGAATGAGAACTAATTGGATAAAACCCTAGAGTCCAAACTAGGTTGGACTCTTCCTCCCTAACCAACCACCCTTGCACACGCCCCACTCTTCCCAATGCAAATATCAAATTTGCGTGAGAAATAATCAATGCAAAAGGTGTTTTGTCGCCCCTTCTATACGTCCCAAAGGATGAGATAAATTCTGGTTTAGTTCAAATTCAATTTGGATTGGATTTAACTTAAAACATGACTTTTATCTAAGTTCAAATTTGATTCGAACTTAATCCTTATCTCCCCATCCACGCCATCTATAAAAAGACTTGATTTTTGCGTGACAGAAATCAGATCATTGTGCATGAGTTAGAGTTTCATAAGGAGGCATGAGGTATTGGGGTGGGCAGCCTTCCTAGGCATGAGAGATTAGAGGAGGTTCTTCTCCTCTTAGGTGAGAGACCTAGAATCTATTCTAGGATTTTGGGCGAAGAAAATAAAGAGAGAAGAGAGTTCTCCTTCTTCCTTTCATCACCAGATCCTCCTCGTTCTTCCTACGTTCTCGGAAGAGTCCGAGAGATCCGTAGAAGGAGCAAGATCAATCATATATAGGATCATTGTGCGAGCTAGCACTATCGAGACGATTGATCAGCACAGGACTTCGAGTGGACCAACCATAGAGGCCGGACACCCGTGCGGCTGCAAGCAACCAACAAGACCTCAAGTCTTCGTGATTCAGATGCGGTGATCTGCTACCCACGCTAAAGTATTTTCTGAACTCGATATTGATATAGATGTGATCTATATAGTAGATGAAATCTACTTGTGCATGTTTGATACGATCATACATGTATGCAGATTTTATTTTTAGATCATATACGTGCATCATATCATGTTATAGATCCTATGGTAGGATTTTTAGATATGATCTAAAGCATGTTTATTAGATTAAATCATTTAATCTGATGTTTTCCGCTGCTAAAATTTTTGAAATTACATGCTAGAACCCTGACAGTTTTCTTATGGTGGTATCAAAGCCCAGGTTCATTATAACATGATCATATGTGCATGTTAGATCTGATTTTTCTTAATTTGGATTAGATCTAAATTTTTTATATGTGATATGATTAGATTAGATGTCTAGTAGCCTAGTAATCGAATTGAACTTTCTTGACCGTTCGATCATAAGAGAAAGTAAGATTTAATGACCCTCTCCTCTTATTCCATAGGGTCTCTTATGACGTGTAGGAGTGCTATTTATTCATAAAAATGAACTGCAAAAGGAAGAAATTTATTTTTCATAAAATCCTAGATCTTGAAATCCTAGATTTGTTGTATGTGATACAAAACAAAATTTGTATGAAAGGTAAAATCATCTAATCTTTTGATTAAAATTGTTTTAATCATGAAAAATAAAATCATAAATCATAAAAAATTTAGATATGATCTAAAAGTTAGTTTATGATTGATTTTATTTAAATTATGCAGAATTTTTCATATCTGAAACTCTTTGAAACTTGCTGGCACGCTGACTGAGCCGACTCAATCCCCTGGTTTAGTCGGCCCAGTGCTAACTGAGCCGACCCAGTTGCCTCAGACCGAACAGTAATAGTTACTGTTCATTATCAGTTGGTCAACTAAGTAGCAGACTTAGTCGACCCATTGAAGTAAGCCAGCTCGGTCCAGGGATGAGCCGACCCAGTTTCAGAACTGAAAATTTATGCATAAATCAGTTGTAAATTGTTTACAAAATTGAAAATTGAAATTGTTTCCAACCTAAATAGCAAACCCATGTTAATCATACACTTAATTGGGAATTAAGGGTGAAATCAATTAGATCTAGAGTTATGAATTAAAGATCTAACGACATTCACATAAAACATGGGGTTATGGTTAGCTTGATCAGGTCCTCTTAATTAGATTAAACCTAAGATTAGAATCAAATAGACTAAATATAAAAATTGATTAAATCTAACCAAAAGTTGAATTAGATTAAATTAGGATTTCTCTAGAGCCAATACAATAGTTGTAGTTGGTCAAAATCCATACCTTTGATTAGACCAAGATGGACCTCGATCGTGGTTCGATGGTCCAATCCGAGTCTTTAGGCAAACCAAATTGGAATTGATGAACCAATTGGTGTCTAAGGTAAGTTTGGCAGTCTTGATCGGGGGTCATTAATTAGGAGCTACTCGTATAGATTGAGTCTGTGACGAGTTAATAGCATATCCCTCCCACCGATCTCCCTTACCTAACCAATGTGGTCAATCAATTTTTGATTCAGTTGCTCATTGATTCATGCTAACCCATGCTGCATAGGTTGACCAGTATGACTTATTTGGTACCTGAACCGGATTCAATCTAGTCTTCTTTGATCTAACTTGGTGAAGTCAATGGAAGGATTATGATTAGCTGGTTAGTCTTTTCTTTCTCTTCAAATCATTTAATCAAATCCTCTAAATTATTAAATCCCTAAAAATAAAATAATTATGGTGATAACTAGATCATAGCCTCCCATTAAGTTGGGTGATAATGAGTCCATTAGTTTGATAATCATTGGAGGCCCAAAGATCTAATGTTTATCTGCTATTGGAATTATCATTCAGAATATGATGGCTCAGTCGTGTCTCTCTAATGGGTGGTCAGATTGGCCGACCAAAATCGAACCTGATCATTTATTGGTTAGATGGACTGAGTATGGTCATGTTAATGGTTGGACCTAACCAGACCTTTCAATAGAGGCCAAAACCTACTGATTAGGTTCTGAGGTAAATTAATTACTAGAAGTTGTTGTAGAATAATTGGTTAAGAACCTACCCATAGATGTACATGGGTGGGCCAGCCAAAGTCGGGCTCGTGTGCAGTCTGTGTGGATTCTACTATCCGCTAAGAAATTAGTGTAATTCCTCGAATTAGAGGTAAAGGCTACTGATTCGTAAAAATATTGAAAGAACCTTTAGACTAAAGTCCATGTCTTTAGGCTCAATAATTCATATACTGATTAGATTTTTTATTTTCTTTTGTGCAGTTATAGCCACCATCTTGTCGCTCCGATCACTGTTGGACAGTGACAAATTGATGGGACCCAATTTCGATAGCTAGTATCGAAAATTGAAAATAGTCCTAGAGCACGAACGGATCTTGTACGTGCTGACAGATCCGACACCGAAAGAGCCTGCCCCAAACGCACGTGGTGCGGTACGAGATACTAATCAGAAGTGAATCAATGACCGCATCACGGTGCATTACATTATACGAACTGCGATGAACGACGAATTCAGTCGCAAGTTCGAGAATGCTCAGCCAGAGATGTTGCAAGCATTGAACGAATCCTTTGGCACTCCCAACAACGTTGAGCGACACAGGACTAGTTGTGCCATGTTCAATGTCCGGATGAGAGAGGGGACGTCGGTCACTGGTCATGTATTGGACATGATCGAATAGATCGAGCGTCTGAGCAAGCTCGGCTTGTCCTTGCAGGAACAGTTTGGGAAAGATATGATTCTGAATTTCCTGCCAAAGTCCTATCTCTCCTTTCTCAGTAATTATAGAATAATAAAGTATGTAGTTAATTACCACGGTTTACTAGGATTATGCAGACTTTAAGAAAATCACCAGCTCCACAAAAAAATGGTGAATCTAGTGGGAGGATCCTCGATGGGCATCATCCCTTTAAGAAAGAAAAAAATAAAATAAAAGATGCAACGTGCTGGGGTCAGACCAAGAAGTCCAAGTCCAAATCCGACCAGAATCAGACAGAGTGCTTGTACTGTAAGAAGCATGATCATTGGAAGAGAAACTGTCCTCAATACATAGCTTCCCTTGATCCAAATAGACCGAATAAAAAAAGCAAGCGGTTGCTGGATAAGGTAATTATATGATAACACCTTGCAACTTCTCTATTTGTGATACTGAGATCTGGATATTAGATACCGATAGTCCTATTAATATTTGCAATTCGTTGCTGAGACTTCAGGTCAGTAGGAGATTTAAGGATGGCGAGAGATTCCTGAATGTTAGAGATGAAAGATCAGTTCCAATTCTAGCTTTAAGAATTATCAAGCTTGTATTCAATTCTCATATCATTGTTCTTAGTGATTATCATTTTTGTCCTAATTTTTATTGAATATAATTTTGTAAGCCTTTTGGCCAAAGACAGTTATGAAATTTCAATAAAAAAAATTCATGTGATGTCATTTTGAATGATATTACTATGATGAATGGACAATTGAACAATGGAATCTATACTTTATCATGGCCTATTAGTGTATTGTACACATCGAATAAG
>KE506302.1:10109-29636 GCA_000441515.1 Elaeis oleifera
ATATAGTTATCGGAACAATGTAATTTGATTGAATCCATGCCTATATACATATATAGATTAATCAGTATGCACTTATGCAAATGCCTATATGTGTGCATGGACATCCACATTTGTGCTCCATAGTTACCGTGAATTTAATATATAAAATACATGATCATTTAGTTCAAGTAAGATTTGAAGCGAGACTATATGAGATATATATATATATATTGTTATTGGAACAAATGTAATATGATTGAATCCATGCCTGTATACGTATACAGATTAATCAATGTGCACATATGCAAATGCCTATATGTGTGCATGGACATCCACATTAGTGCTCCATAGTTACCGTGAATATAAATATATAAAAATACATGATCATTTAGTTCAAGTAAGATGTAAAGCAAGACTTCATCTCATGTTGTAAACATAAACTTGATCATACAATGCTAACATGTCTGATTTAGAAATAGTGTAGCTAGAAAGGTGCGTTTTAAGAATTTCTTGGGATCCCATTTGACTCTAAATTTTACTGAGATGTTCTTCCAACTGAAAAAAAAAAAGAAATTCACTGTGCATTTTAAATTATTGCCAAGGCCCAGTTGGAATGAGTGTGGGGTTAAGTATGTTGCAATATATGGTATGGCAAAGAACATTTGGTATCTTCCACTGTATTATTTGGCAATACCATGCATAAATCAGTGAATTTATGACATTGAGTTTGAAAGATTATAGCCCCTGAGACAATCCAGTAAAAGGCTCCTCCAAAATTAGTCATTTTGAATGTCAAGAATTAGCTCAAAGTCTCAATACAATATTATCTGGGTTGTGGAGGTTTTAATTAATACTAGATTGTCAAGAACAGTATGTTTAACAAAGGGTATCATTTTTATTCATGTCTTGAAGGATGTTAGTAAGTCTGCTATACTTAGAAGAGAGGACATTACCAAGATTTAAATATTGAAGACTTAGGAATTAATTACAAAATTTGGGCTCCAAATGTACTATTTTTCCGCTATCTTCTTCTTATTTGTCCCTCTTTATTCTTCCATCACTTCACAACCCTTATCATTGGATATATTTATGTCATTAAAGTAAAGGAATCCTATTAACCTTCCAATACCCAAGTAACAACAAACACAAGGTCATCAACACCACCGTAATCAACTGAGTACCTTCTAGCATCCAATGAATGATGTACCCCAATGCTACTATTGCCAGGCCTCATACGACAGAATACATCCGTTAGATGATTGCCCTATGTTAAAGCATGCATATCATTATGTGGCTTCAACATGTCACTAGCCTCATTGGTCAAGTTAACACACTCATTACAACCTATTGTTTTAGTTGAGATCCTACCAGACCATACATTGGAAGGTACCTAGTGTTCTTTACTCATCCAAAATGTATGTATTATTTGCATTCTATTCGAAGGTACTATACCTAATATTCTTTGCAACACCACACAGACATACATGCATATACAAACACATATGTTACATAAGCATGTATATATATACACCGTCCTCTCAAATTGGATGAACAATAAACATGACTAAAAACATGCATATAGTTAGTACAAACAATAAACTAATTTAGTGCAAAAGAGCCCATGGAGATATACTCAAGCAAACAAACGAGATGAAGCCGGGCAGCGATGGGGTTTGGAGAACTCCTGAAGCATCAGAACTAGACCGACGGCGGTGGGGTTTGGGAAACTCCTAAGAAGAAGAGTCGGTGGGTGGCAGCAGGTGAAGTTTCGGCAAGTCCCAAGAAGAAGGGCTAGGGGCAGTGGGGTAGCGGTGGTCGGATTTGGAGAAATCTCGACAAAGGCCGGCAACGGTGGGGTGGGGTTGGGTTTGGCAAAATCTCGAGAAGAAGAGCTGGTGGCAATGAGGTGAGTTTTGTGGAAGTCTTGAGAAGAAAGACCTGTGTTGATAGGGTTACGAGAGAAGAAGAAAACTCGGACCGGCAAGTGGGAGTTTGAGAGGAGAGGAGGGTTGACGGGCGGGGGGTTTGGGAGGAAAGAAGGATCTAATGGATGGAGCTTCTCCTCCAAATGGAGAGAGAGCGGCGGCGGTGTGGTGGAGCTTCTCCTCTAAATGGTGGTGATAGGGAAGAGAGAGAGCAGTGATGATGGGGTGGAGCTCCTCCTCTAAACCAAAAGGGAGGAGATTGGAGGTTTGGGTGGCGATTGGGGGGCCAACGGATGGGATGGGTGGAGTTCTCCTTTAAACCAAGAGAGAAGAGAGGAGAGGAAGATAGGATTTGGAGAAGGGGGATGGGGGGCGATGGCAAAGGGGATTGAGGTCTTTTAGATTTTGTTAGAAGAGAGGATGAGAAGGTTTGAAATAAGAGAGAAGAAGGGTGGAAGGAGAAGGAAGAATAATAGGAGGCTGTTTTTTGAAATGACAGTGCCTGCACACTCGTGGGATACAAATCCCATCACTCATAAATGAGTTTTTTATTTTTTTTAAACAAAGCCACACCAGTCAAACAATCATGGAAACCCCTCCGTTAGTTGAAAAGGAGTGCATCCAGATCTATGCTGAGCCAAAATTTAGACAATTGGTTGGATTTGAGCTCAGATCTCATTAATCTGAACCTAATCTCTCTCTCTATATATATATAATGTGTGTATGCACGCATGTGCGTGGATTTGTGCATACGTACATACATACATATTTGGAAAGGATTGGATTGATTAAAATATATATAATTACATATACATATCAGCTGGATCGAGTAAGATTTATTTGAATATATGTACTTATATACACATATTGGTCCGATTTGAGTCGGATCTATTGAATATATATACTTATATATATATATATAATAAATATATTAGATCGGACTAGATCAATTTAAATTGATTTTATGACAACTAAAACTGAAAATGAATTGAAAATTTTCAGTTTCAGATTTCCCTGATACCAAATTGATTTTTATTTTGTTCAATAAAAAAATTGATCTAAACTAAATCAAAGAGATCGGTTCAGATTAGGTTCACGATTTGACCAATTTTTTGCACATCTCTGGTAGCCAATTTTCCTTATGGTGGCCTTCTTCTAGGCTACCCGCCCAGGAAACTTCCAATAGAGCTTCAACGGAAGCGTTGTAAAGGGCTCTATTTTGTCTTTCTCATGCCTAGTCTCATAGTTTGTCATCTACTGAGTTTATCATACCAAGCCTCGTAGTTTATCATCTGCTTACTCAGATAATAATAACCTTTTTTTTTTTTGGTTTCCAGCCTCATCGTGCTGACCTAGTATACAACCCATCGCCTTTATAAAAACCATCATTTTCCCATTATCTACCTATAATGCTTGTAAAATTTGCGTTAAGTAAATTCATTTCATTATTGATTTTCAAGATTTCTTTAGTTTTTGCAGAACAATACATACTTTGGAGTTTCTTGATGATAGCTCCCCTAGATTTAACGACAAGGTAGCCAATACACAAAATACCAGATTTACTAAATCCCTGTTACATCCAATGCACACATTTTGATTATCTAGAACAAAACCATTACAAGACCAGTAAATGTGTATCTATGTTTACCAAAATAAAAGTCTGATCTTTTCTTCAAAACAATAATTAATTCATTTTAACAAAAAAAAAATACTGATTTTTTCTCCAAAATAATAATTAACTCATTTTTTTTTCAAAATAAATAACGTGGATCAAAACTTTGGAGGAACGTTTAGTGGGGGAATGTTTTATAAATACGGGAATGTTTTATAAATACTTGTTTGTTTATTCTCTCTTAGGAACTATTTTTGATATTAATGAAAGTCTTCCACGCCCTTAGCTATAACTTTCATTATGTTAACTTGAATAGTAAATTAAAACCATTAAATTAAATAACTATTTATTAAAAAATCATTTCAATACAAAAGCTAATTTCATGTGGCAGTTTACATACAGCACTTTAGCATCCCTGCAGGGACCTGAATTTGATGATATCACATGTTTGAATAGATAATGAGTACTGTAATGTTATTTCCATAATTTTCACATTTCTTTTCATTTGTAAACTATTTGCTCCCTGAAATTCCAAATGAAGCTAACCTCATTCTCACTTTTGCTTTTTCATAATCAAAGGCAAATAGCACAGACCCCACTAAGACACGCTAAAACTGTAAGTAACATTGCTGCCCCCAAATTTACAACAAATTAGAAAGATTCAACGCTCGGGCTATCATTCAACGCTTACCAGAGTATATAAGCAACACTCCTTGATTAGTTAAAATCAGAATTTTAAATGTTGAGGATATGGTACAAGCTACTCTTCTTCTGGGACAGTAGATTGACCCAATCACGGGAACATTCCCTCAAGAAACTCCTCAAATTATCTTCATCAGTCCTCCCATCATTTGCTGAAGATGAAGTCTTTTGACCTGCACACGTTTAGAAGTTAGAATCCCTTTTACTTGATGGATGGAGAAATAGGCCTGGCAGCCATTAACAAAGTAACCATGAAGAGAAGGTCGCTCTGAAACTTCTCATTGAGGCTCAGTCAAGGCTGCTTGATTGGTCTCATTTCACTGATCTCCTAATATAAGACAAATTGAATCCTTAATTTCACTAACACCAATTGTCGGATAATCGCTTATTGATACCATTATAAAATGATAAAACTGAGAGTTATGGTGATGGCTTTAAAACTCTCTGGCTTTTGATGTGTTCAACATAAAATCTTTGCATCTCCCAAGATGGTAGCTTTTTTTAATGCATTTTCTCTCCTTAATGCAAAGAAGACTAGTAATTCCTTTGTTTAAGGAAATTGCTTAATATTAACAACAGGCCCCAGCATTAACTATCAATCTGCAGTGTCAAAATCTCGAAGGATATAAGTTGACAAATTGAAGATTTTTGTTCTTTCTGATGCAAGACATCAATTGCTCCAATTAACAACAAAACAGAAAAGCTTTCATTTTCCACTTCCTATAACTATATCACAACAGACGGTGCAACTATTACTTATAATGAGAGGAAGAATTGAAGGATGAGAATCTCCATCTGATTAAATATTTTATTGTTTATAAATTTAATAAGTACACATTTTGGCTGGTTTACTTGTTTCCCTCCTTGTACAGAACAAGGGGCACATTTATAGAATAATAAATACTTGGAGTGTGCTTATGTGTGGAGTTGGTCATCAGGACCAAGGATTTTATGCTATAACAGTACAGAAGCATTTTGGTCTTGTATGATACCTAGCTTCTTATGAAAATAATGTGCTGTGTTCTGCCTAGAGACAAATAAAGGGGATACCCACTCAAAACAATCTGTCAGCATTAATGAAGTGACAAGATGTTACAGCATACGCCCTTATGCTTGCAAAGGGTGACCAAGCTCTCCCTCTGGGCAGAGTACCAAAGGAAGTTCAGTGGTCCCCTTTCTATTCTGTAACAGGATTCATGTCTTTCCATGCATATGATTCTCTAATGACACAATAGTTGGGGGGGAGAAAAACAAGATGAAAAAGCACAGAAATTTGGGAAACAATACCTTAAAGGCTTCAAGACTAAATGTCTACAACAATAAAAAAGGAAAGTCTGTGATATAGAAATAGGAATTGTCAACTGTCCTTGAGCTCAAAGAAAAGAAGCTCAATGGATGAATATGAAAACTGTTGGGATTTCTAAGATGCTCGTGCACGTGGATTTCAAAATTTTTTTCAAAATCAAAACGCCGGGGAATAATAAATTAAATACTTTTAATCTAAACATATACATCATATGTAAGCACCTAAGGATCTAGTTCATATGCAGAATAACATGATATGATATGATTTTAATCTGAAAAATAAATACGTGATCGGATTGCGTATCTGTTTCATTTTTTCTTCTTCAGATCTCGATCTTCACCTCGAGTCGATCTTCAACTGCGAAACGATGATCTTGGATGTTTTTTAGAAGGTCTGTTGAAATGCACAAACATCCGACCTCTACAGGTATCCACACAAGGCCTTGATCTGATCAGAAGCCTTTAATCTCACCGGGATGTTAGCTCCTTTGCAAAAATCGCATTTTGACGGTTGAAGAAGACTCTTCTCTTCTCTCAAGACTCTCTTCAGGAAAAAAAAGATTATGAGGATGAAGATCTCTACACTAGAGATCATGAGAAGAATACTTTCTTCTCTTTTTCCATGCATGAGAGAAAACCTCTCTCTTCTTAAAAATCCTGGATTCAAGAAGGAACTCTTCCTTCTTTCTTCCTTTCCACGCCATAAAAGAAAACTCTTTTTCTTCTTCCTTTGCATGCCTCCAAGAGGAACCTTTCCTCTCTAAAATCCACACACAAGAAGAAAAACTCTTATTCCTTTTTCTTCAGCCCATGAGGAAGACTTTCTTCCTCTCCCTTTTCTTCTCATGCCAAGGAGCCTTTTTCTGATTTTTCCCGTAAACCCAGCAGCAACCCACGCCTTTTTTCTACCCAAGAAGCCTCCTAAAGGTGGCGCTAAATAGGGCTAGGGCGTGACCATAAATCAGCATGGAGAAGGGCTTTGGATAGGAATCTAATTCCTACTTTTAAGGCGTGTAAGAGATATGGAGGGCGACCCTTTTTAGCGTGAACACCTTCACGCAAAACCTCAAGTACCGTGTAATATGATGTGGAGTTTCTCATAGAAACAAGAGTGGGCGCGTGGAGACTTGGTGCTTCCATATGTGGCGGGTTGTGGGGCTTTGATGGGGTAGAGTCCAAGATCTAGATGAGTCGTAGTCCAACTAGGACTTTCTTGAATCTTGGTTCAAGCTCTAACCAATTCTAGGACCAATTCTAACTAACTTGGGAATTAGTTAACCAAATAACTAATTAAGTCCTAGCCTAATTAGGAATCCAATTAGGTCCTAATCCAATTAGAAATTAGTTAGGCTAAACTCCATCAAACTAAGGATTGATTTTTTTGGATATAAGGTTATCTCATAATCAATAGGGCTTTGATCCAATCAAACCCGTTATCCAATAGAGCTTGATCCAATCAAACTTAAATCAAATTAAATTGAATCGAATTCAATTAAATCTGATTTGAACCCCATAGCTCAATCATAGTGAGCCCTATTGCAATCCAATTGCAAATTAAATCTTCCTACAACTTACTAATACTTAGTTTGACAATTGCAACTTTTGCATTTGATTAATTATCAATCATATTGATAATTAAATCCTATTGCGATTCATAATCGCGAATCAACCATCTGATCAGTCAAAAGCCTCTTTTGTGTGTGATCCTATAGATTCTATTCTATCTGGTAGTGAGGTATATTGTGATTCCTATCGAAACTCCTTGCAATAGGTTCGAACCATTCCAACTCTATCCATCAATGATCATCGATCATCAAGATAATGCTCATAGGCCCCACAATCCATCAGTGACACCTAGCAATATGTAATGGCAATTCAGCAGAATAAAAATGATGAACCTCTAGGTGCAGTTACCATGTGATATAGTCCCTCTATCGTAAGTTCCGACTAGACGGAGGTAATGAAAAACTCGTCAAACCCCATCGTCAGTTATATGTAAGATTTATTCGACTCGAGTTCATATTATGAATATCCATAGAACTCTTTTCCATCAATCACACTGTCTTGGCCAAGAACTTTTGAACTCAGTCTCATAAATCACATAGGACTACTCTTTTTCGCTAAGGTCAATAGATCCCATCTAGATGCGCACTCTGCTCCTACAGTGGATCAACTATCGCCAACATTCACTACAAAAACTCATTGAGACCATATTTCTATGTAGTCAAACTCCAACAGTCTCACTGTGAGCAGCCGTGGCACTACAGGTCAAAGATCAGTCACTACTGCAGCATCGAAAAGTCACTAATGAGTAAACAGACATCCATGTGACTTCTCGTGTTGGTCACGCTCAGTGCTAGTTGTTCCCTAACAACCATCTGCACTCTCGCTCCAGTGTCCCTACACTGCAAACTCGAGACTCATCTGTCCGAAGAAAGCGATCCGTACACCGATCTGTCCGGATCAATCATCCCCATGATGATTCTATGATCAGGAGCAATTTAAGAATTAACCATCAATGACACATGCCTCAAATTCTCAACACTTTGAGAATATATGTCATCATCTTGTTAATCTTTTGGATAATTCATAGACACATACAACATGAATGGAATTAAGAATGCCCGTTAAGTACAAAATCATATCCTAGAATTATGATATGCGTCAGCCAAGATTGGCTTCTAAGACATACATCTAACAATCTTCCACTTGCACTAAAGCCAATCTGCCATTTATCTAAGGCTCATATTCTAAAGACAAGCTTCGATTTTCGGCTGACTAAGTGACTTGGGCCTACCACATCCTATGTAGAGTCTACTCTATGCACCGCTATGTATTTCTGCTTGAGGTACTCGCGTATACCGCTGCTCTATGTACTTGGACTTCTGATGAGACCTAGGCTCCTTAACAAAGGCTATGGACAGAGTACCAAAGGAAGTTCAGTGGTCCCCTTTCTATTAAGTAACAAGATTCATGTCTTTCCATGCATATGATTCTCTAGTGACACAATAGTCAGGGGGGAACAAACAAGATGAAAAGCATAGAATTAGGGAAACAATACCTTAAAGGCTTCAAGACTAAATGTCTACAACAACAAAAGGAAAGTCTGCAATATAGAAACAGGAATTGTCAACTGTCCTTGAGCTCAATGAAAAGAAGCTCAATGGATGAATATGAAAACTACCACAGGCACTCTCAAAATCTTTTGCTTTGTCTATTAAATACACCTTTGAGTTCAGGAAGTTAATGACTCTAATTTTAATCCATCTTCCATTGGTGTGCCACCTCCAACACATGCATTGTTATGAAGATGGACCTAGACTTACATTGCAGGGATAGCACCTACCAACTTTATGTGATTTTATAACAATTAAATACTTGCTTGACTAAACAAAAATCCTTCTATTCATTAACTGACTTCCCTTGCCACACATATTCATTAGTAGGGTATGCCAACCTTAGGTAAATATGATCAGCAAATAAGTTGACATTTGGAGAAGCAAAACACAGTACAGTGTACAAGTAGCGTCACCGAAGCATTTCGAGGAACCATAGAGAAATATATGAGCTCAATAATCAGACATAGCGGCGTATGTAAACAATTATGACTATAGGTTGAGAACTTTCATTCTAAGTTTGGAGACTAGAAATTTATTAGCTAAGGCACATGGATCGCATCATTGCACAAACCTTGAGATCAAAGGTAATTGCACAATTATGGCATCATCATTCTACAGTTAATTTATGGGTACTATGTTAAACATTTGATTACATCCCAACGAGTGTTGTTAGAAAATGTCCACCACAACATCAGTAGTACCTGCAAAAGGGGAATGGCTCATGGTTGGCAAACTTGGGGAGGTCATGGTATCTGAAAATAGAAAGACAATTACCCAGTTATGGTCTAGACAATCCACGGTCCTGAGACAGGCAAACTAGGGAAAGACCTAACTTTTTGCATTTTTTGCACAAAGAGGCTGCTCCAGGACCTGAACCCACACCGCTGCACTTGTCAACCCAAGCCTTTACCACTGCACCAACAATGGCCCCTAGGAGGTCATGGTATTTGAATCCCATTAAAAGGTGTTCTAAGGATTTTTGGAATTTAGTGGTTGCAGGCAGCATCTGGGCTTTTTTAGATGCATCACTAGTACTGTGTCTACCGGTGATAATATGGATGCATGGTACAGGTGTGTGTTAAAAAAATGGACCGGCTGTCTTGGCTTAGATATCAGTGGAACAAATTCAGGATACACTATATGGCATGTTTTACCTGCCACAAACTAATACCATTGATTCATAGAGCCAAGGTGGCAGCTTGGAATTTCATTTTATCTAGTTTAGTAAGTGAAAATAGCTACAAAGTTGAACCTTGAAGGAGGAGATCCTTACAATATAAAATTCTGTTTGCTAAATCTACTATTAGGTTTCACGGTGCATGAACATGTAGAATGATGATACATACAATGACAGCCAGAATAGTGATCAAACAGATTTTAAACTTTGATGCTCAATCCTTTTCTTATTCCAAAACACCTTAAGTCATCAGGTGCTCTGAATTTCATCCATGATGTCTTGGTTCCTAGGGCTGGGCAAAATGTTTCCCAAAACTAAAATCTCGGCTTCAATATGTTGCTTCATGTAAAAGGGAACAGAAAAATGAGAAGAACAATCTAGATAATTATACCAAAAATTCTATTAAGGCAAGAACCATAAGATATTTACAAATGAACAGCTATGTGCTACAAAAGAAGCAAATAGCGGCCAACCTTGTTTGCTTCTGTTAGTACTCTTGTCATATTCATCATCTGTGCTATCACCATCTCTGCTTCTTTCTCTACATTAATGGAAACAAAGCTAAATATCAGACCTAACAAAAGCTGATAATCCAAAAAACCTTTCTGTTTGTATCAAAAAGGAATCAGGGGGGAAGAAACTACCAAAAGATGCTTCAAGTCTCACCTCTTTCTTTTGTACTTGTCTTTCTCTCTAACTTGGGAGTGCTCCTTCTCTTTGTTCCTCTTATACGCCAGTTTTTCTGCACATCTTTAAGGTAGAAGCACAATAAGACAAATACTGAATCAGTGCATCTCCATGGAAACTAAATTGCTCAAATCATGCGATGAGGGTTAAAATCAGAGATGGTAAACTTCTAAGTTTTAACTTCCACCAACATATGAATGATGACAATCACAATGAACATCAGGGAAAAAAAAATTCTTTCTTGTAGCATTATCGGAAGACAAACAACAATGCAAATCCCAAAGAAAAGAACAAGTAGAAATAAAATAAAACAAAGAAAAGGAAAAGGACAACCACACTAACTAAATCGTAAAGCACTTAATTAGGACACATACCTCCACAAATATTCTTCCCGCAATTTTAATTGTTTATGATACAGTAATAATCTCATAAAAGTATATGAACTTAGGTTTGTTGAACAAGGACATGGAGCTTAGGAACAAGTGTATTTTGGTGGCTGACATCTAGTAAATGAGACCTAGGTCAATGAGTTCTTTGACATTCACAATCTTTGAAATGACAATTTTTTCGTCACACCATTTTCTAGGAATAATTCATTGTCAAGAGGGAAAATTAAAAATTTGTTCTGGTGACTATTATAATTTGTGATCATAACTATGTTACATGGGCAATGGTACATGCATCAGGTCCAGTTTGATCTATTCAATGTTTAAAAAATTCTTCTTACAGAGCCATGTCCAAGTTCATTGTATATAGATAATGCAATTTTTTTGGTTATTTGTACATTTCTAGAATTCTAAAATGCAATATTATAAGATGACATAATTCAAAATTTTGAGATGATTTAGAAACATTTTGGTGTTTGGTTGAGAAAAACAAAAAATCACAGAAAATTATTTTTTGATATATTTGGACATTTTGAGCTCAAATGTTATCATGTTGTTATACTGTTATCAAACAATAAAATTAAATATAAGTCAGATATGATTTGTTTAACATTTTTATGTTACCAAAGTACTTAAATTGTATATCTATAGTTCCAAATGAAACAATACTACAGTAGTACTAAAATGATATTACAATTGCTTTCTTGACTTAATTTACAGTTTCTTATTTTCTATTCTAGAACTGATATCACTACAACTACAAAATATAAACGGAGCATTGATCTCTATCAAAGTCTGAATGGCAGGACCAGATCTCTACATTATTAGAGCCAGCAGCCTGATTCTTCGGTAACTCCTATGCAATGCCGATCTTTCTTTTCTTATTCATTTTTCTTTTTCCATTTTCTTCATGCTTTCAGTTTTACACTGCAGTGAGATGCAACTTCTTTCTTTGCGTTAATCTGACATCACCAATTTGAAGTTCTGTTGAAATACAGTAACTTTGGTTCATCAAATATTGTTTTCCAGTCATGATAACTGGAAATATTTAGGTTTATAAATACGTACATGATTTTCACCACCACTCAACTATATATAAGCATTTGTTTTATCTTTCTCCATCTTTGTTTGTGATGCTTATAGACATGCAGCTAAATCAATCAAAGGGAGCAAGAACGAGGCTAGACACTGATCAGAAATAGGCACTGCATGCTAGAACCGAAGGATGAATACCTCTCACAGCAAGGTTTGTTGTGCTAGTACTAGGGCCCATACCGGCTGATTGGCGGCCCGGTTCAGTATGCTCCCATGCCGTTGCGTGCCAGGCCCAAACCGACATAGCAGAGAGAGTGGGAGAAAGGGAGAACCAAAGAAAGGAAGAGAGAGGGGAAGGAGAGAGAGGGAGAGAAGAAGAGCGATCTAGTGGAGAGGCCGGCAGTGACAACCTAAGGGCCAAAAAGGCCCTGGGATGACCGAAGGAGTGGGGAAGAGGAAGAACCAAGAGAGGGAAAGAGAGAGAAAGAGGGGGAGGAAGAGGGTGGAGTGGGAGAGGGCAGGGAGGCCGGTGGTGGCCGCTGGAGGTGAATTCAGCAATAGTGTTGCAGACTTCACTATGAATCGGGAAAAAAAAATTAAATCCTGATTGAAGCAGAGGCGAGTTGCCCTTGTTTCGATCCAACGGAGGCCGGAGAGGAAATCCGGCCATCCTGAGGCCTTTGCAACCCTCTGACAGTCACCACTAGCCTCCCTGCCCTCTCCCCTCCTCCTTTCTCCCTCTCTCTATCTCACACTCTCTATTTTCCTCTGTCCGGAGGAGGGCAGAGCTCCAGAGGCCTCGATGGCCCTCCCGTGGCCTTGGCGGGCCTCTATGGCCTTTCCTTCCCTCACCCTCTCTCTCTCTCTTCCTCTCCTTCTCCCTCTCCCGTCCTCACCGGTGTTTCATTTTGAACATCAAAATCGTCCCGGTCTGCCATCAGTATGGTTCAACATGCCCGAAATCGGATGGTTTGGGACAGTTTGGTAAACCTCATGCACTTCATAATAAATGTTTCTAAAGTGAATAAGCAGATAGAGGATAGTTAATAGAATGAAATATCTAAAAGATACTTGGATGAGAGTTGATGACCTCCAAATATAAAATTGGATTCACATGCTCTTTTTTCTTGTTTACTGACCATTACCGTGTATTTTAAATTGTGGCTAATTGGCTATAAACATCAGCACTTACAGTTTCCATATAGACGTATGTTGAGAGGTAGCTTTAGTTCTAGTCTGGTCCTTATCTAATCCTGGAAAATAATTGAGTCAATACTTGATGATCTAAATAGAATTTTAGTTAATTTTATGTTGAGTGGCATTATATAAATTTTGAGATCGCAATGCAAAAAGGCAATACATTACTTCAAACTGATTATAGATCAATTAGTAGGATTTATTTAGTTATCATGCTACTTGAACCAAGATCTAGAATGCAACACAGCCCCTCCAAATAGCCTCCTTAACCTTACAATACTAGTATCAGACCTAAGACTGATGGGACTATTGGATACCCAAGTCCCATTGATGCATGCTGTCTATGCAGGATGATTAGGACAGTTGGTGGCAGAAAACAAGGTCCAGAAACTTCATATCTGGTTTGATCAGACATCATGTGTTTCAATTGCAACAGTTCTGCAGTTTTAACAAATCTGATTTTAATTTTAGCAGATTTGGTTTTAAGTATGAAAAAAAAAAGAACTTCTTAATTAATAATAGAAAAAATTATAAAACAATAATGAAAATATAATAAATCAAAAAAATAAATTTGACATCATTTTTTATGTATCTTGAGTTGTAGAAGTACTTTGGATGTATCCTTTCCATTGTTTCACATTGAAACATTTATAGTGAAATATACCACTTCATAATTTGAAGACAGTAATTTATGACAAATCTGATCTCACGTTTCTTGGTTCGCAAGAAATATGAGCACCAGTGCATGTTTTTCAAACTCTTGTGAAATTTAATGGAGAAAGAAGAAAAGAAGATGGGAGGGAAATACAAGAAAGATTAGGTTAAAAAAACTGAACAGGTTTGAGAGGAAGAAGACACAGAACAAGTTTGAGGGAAAGAAGATGGCAGATGGACAACAATTTGTGCCATCTATTATAAAGTACAATCAAGAAAATGTAGAGATTCAATATCAGATTGATTCTATCCAAGATGTTCTGAACAAAGTTCAACCAAATTACTAGGTTGTAAAGTTAAAAGGCAATATCTTCATCTTTACTCTTGCATACTTCTTGTCACCTTTCTCAATGAGCTTCTCTTAGTTATTTCGTTGCCAGATTTGGTAAACTTGAATCATCTTTCCAATTATTTAAGCATGGGTGTTGTAATGAGACCTTGTAGGGAGTCAAACATTAAACATAGCTAAAATCTAGACAGTGAGACCCTGATTATTCATCAAATTCTTATAAAAACTTATTCTAGTCAAATGCTTTCATTATGTTTGAGAGAACAATATTAGTTTCAATGAAGAATATCACTTGATGGAAACAAATCAATCGATGCACTTCATCTCACCTGAGCCAATCCAGGATTCTAAATGAGAACAAATGACTCTTAAGAGTATTAATGTGTTTTTCTGATTATTGTAATTTTTGCAGAGCAAAGTTGGAAAGAGAATTGAATTAATATTAATTTCTATTGTTGAACTTTCTTCCATACGCTATGTGAGTTTTGAAGGATGAAAGCACTAGTTATTATTATTAACACACCATATCATATGATTTATGCTACAACATGCACTAGGTGGAAAATGACCATTAATATTTCAGTAATTAACATAGATTGATCTATATGGAGCAAATATCTTACTAACTTGCTATAATACATTCCAGCAAGATATGGTAATCTTTGATTAACATATATCAACCTAGATCAAGAGATCTCCAACGAGTATGGTACAATGCAAAAAGGTAAAAATTGATAATTTGTTGTGTGCAAACAGTCAATTGATTTTCCGAAGAAAGGAATCAATTGATTACCTTTGGATTCTCTTCAAATTTACTTACATTCATAACAAAATGTTTCATATATGCCACTTCCTCTCTCTTGCACTTTAAAGAAGAGGGCAAAGAACTTGATCAAGAGGGAAAAAAGCTGGTGAGAGAATCTTTCATATCTTCTCATTTAAATGTCAGAAATTCAGCTCTCTTCAAAAAATGAGTTAAATTGGCATAAATGGAAAGAGATCTAGTAGCTTTTTTGGCTTATTCATATAGGGTAACTAAACATACAAATCCTTCATTGTCTTTTCTATTCTCCTTTTATTGCTTTTGAGTTTTCTTATAAAATATGGTGAAGAAGTTAAAGCAGAAATTACAGGTAAACATAGCATGCAAGTTAATCTTGATTTTTTTAAAAAAAAACAAGAAAAAAGGCGACCACTGCTACAAAATATATTGGTCACGAATTCTAAGTATAATGTCAGCATGCTCAAACAATGAAAGTGGGGCCTATTAGCAACTATAAGAAAACAAGGTCAATTAAGAAGCTTCTGGCAAGTAATAATCAAAAAAAAAGAAAAGAACAAAAGATTGGCTTATATGAATACTCTTTTATTATCAAAAGCATGAAGGAAAAAAGAAGAAAGATAAAACTGAAAGAGTACTTTATCATGAACCAATAACATTTCACACGATGTTATTGGGAATCTTGTTTTGAAATAATGACAGAAGATATCGCAACAATTTTGGAGGATATAATGAATGAAGAACAAGCCCAAAGGCTTCTTGACCAATGCTTGAACCAATGGATGGTTGAAATCACATATCATCAATAAATGAAGGCATGCTTGTTCTGTATCTATTCGACTGATCTGATTGTGGAACAAAATGAGGCATAAAATCACATAGATAA
The DNA here is from genome assembly GCA_000441515.1 of Elaeis oleifera. Lineage (NCBI taxonomy): Eukaryota > Viridiplantae > Streptophyta > Magnoliopsida > Arecales > Arecaceae > Elaeis > Elaeis oleifera. The sequence goes on from KE506302.1 coordinate 25,904, forward strand.
TTCTCAGATTTAGTTTCCCTTGACTTGATTTTTTTCTTTATTTGAGTTTAGAAGTAATTTAATAAGCATTTTTTAATCAAAAAGGAATTTTCTGCCAGCAATATTCATGCTACAGTACTGGGGACAGTAATATGTGTTGCAAACTCTTTCTTTTCCTTATTGTCCAACTTTATGTCAGTTAGGGTAAGTTATTACCTGTTGTTGGGGCTCAAACCGGATCAGATACCAGCATATCCATATCCATATTTGTTTTGGCAGACGAATACAAGTATAGATATAAATATTATTCGGATGCAAAAATTCATATCCATATCCGTATTTGTTTTGTCTGACGAATATAAGTACGGATACGGATATTATTCGGATGCAACAATTCATATCCATATGTATTTTAAATTGATATGGATACAATTTGGATACTGAAAGTATGGATACGTTACAAACATAAGTTAGATAATTAAACTTCATGACTATGTAATCAAAGATATTTCTAAATAGATGATAAATCAAGTTAATAGCATGTTTATATGGTTGTATATTTTTTTCAAAATTAATAAATACTATATAAATTATATAGAGTTACAGGTGGATTTAGATATTCGGATACGGATCACATAGTTATCTATCCATATCCATATTCATTTTTCTTTGAGGAATATGAATACGGATATGGATATTAATCGGATCCACAAATTTCTGTCCACATCCAGATTGATTCGGATATTAAAACAGATCCGGATGGATATTATCCATATCACTTTCACCCCTAGCTGCTGTTATTGAAGCCTGATTGGACTGAAACTAGGAAAGGTCAGCATGCTGGTTGGCTTATATAAGGGCCTCTCTGGGTGTCCAAAAGCAGTGATCTACATTGGTTTTCCTTTATAATTAAAGAGGTGCCAGGTTTGGCATGCTTGTCCTCTAGCTTCCTTTTTGCGTCTCTTTATTATCTTCTCTATCCCTTCTTGTTCTTCTCTAATTCTTCTTCTTTACTACTGCTTATAATCTATTATACCACCAGATTTCTTCCCTCTTTAATTCCTGTTGAGGTACTTCATTGATGATTATATTTATATCTGTTGATTTTAATATATGCTGAACCAATAGTCTACTTGAAAAGCAGAAAATTGTGCGTCAATTATTGCTATTTTGCCAAAATCTATTTTGTGTCACTCGCTGCACGTCTAATCTGCTGAGTTTTGATTAGAAGATCATCACAGATCCCCTAATTATGCTTTGGTCTCTTTAGGCTATAGTGTCTACTATCTCTCCTCATAGAGAAACCCTAAAACAGATATTTCTTGGTCATCTACTGCTGCCAATTTTAAGTTTCACTATTATCTGCCATTCTGTCTTGTTGACAGATCGTGGATAGAAGCAACACACCTGCATTGGTCCCAGCATGTATTGTAGGCCATCTCTAGGTGGTCCTGCATGAATTGCTGATGAGGATTGGTAGAAATGGTGTTGCACAAGTATGTTCAACATGGATAGCCAAGCAAGGGTAGTAGATCCATTATTAATATTCAACTAATCGTTCTTATGGAGCTAGTCAAGGTTGGTAGAACCGATATTGACAAGCATGCTAGCCAATGAGCAATATGGTACAATACCGGTCCATACCATACAGAACCACAGCATCTTGGAACCACAGGGAGGCAGAGGGAGAGGGCTGGAGAGGAAGAAGGCAAGGGAAAGAGAGGGAGAGTGAGGAGAGGAAGACGCAGAGGGATGGGGAGAGAGGGGGCAGGGGGGGAGGACTCACCGGGTTGGGAGGGCTTTGAACAACATCGAGAGAGCCAAGGAGGGAGAAGGGGGGGGAGAGAGAGAGGAGGGAGGGAGCTTCGAATGGCATTGTGAGAGCTGAAGGGTTGTCAGATGATGTAGTGAGAGCCAGAGGGGCTTTAGACGGCATCAAGAGCGCCAAGAAGAAGGGGGGAGAGAGAAAGAGGGAGGGAGACTCACTTAGCTAGAAGCAAGATTTTAGATCCCAGTGGAATGTCCCATGGGACATCGGGATGAGATACTATCCCAAATGTCGGGACTCGGGACAGGGCCATCCCGCTAGCGTCTCTATCGAGACATCTTGGAACATCTTCTATCCCAAATGTTGGGACGAGGCGGGACAGCTGCACATCCCGTTCCATGAGAAAATCAGGATGGCTCGATCTTAAAGGATTTAAAACCTTGGCCAGAAGGGCTTAGAATGGCATTAAGAGAGCCAGAGGAGATTTGTCTGACCCTTCATTTGAAGTCAAGATTTCGAAGCCAAAAATTCAGCATTCGCCAAATCATCCCGAACCGGATGGTTCAGACTGTACATATTGCAAATCGGGATGGTTCGATCGGCCAAATCGAAGCACTAGATGAGGAAGAGGAAAAGAGAGCGAAAGAAGGAAGAGAGAAGAGGAGAGCAAAAGAGGGACGACACCACCGAAAGACCGACAATGGCTCAATAAGGCCATCAGAGGGCCATGGAGGCCTCTATGGCTCGATGTTGCCCAATAGAATGTTTAATCTAGAGAGATAGAGAGAGGACGAAGCGATGACACCAGAAAGAGGCGCAGTCGGCAGAAAGGTTGCCAGAGGGCACCAAGTGGCCACTGTGGCCACTAGACGATGGAAAAGGCATGGATGGAGCCACGACCGTGAAACAGGAGCGACCGTCCCAGTTCATCGTATTTTTTTAAAATGATGATGAATACTGAAGCCAGCAAACCTATTATCGGCTTCACTATTTCAAATTTTTTTTAAAAAAAATCAAAATAATGAAGCCAGCAACGGATGTATCGGCTTCACTCAAACCCATTGTCGACTTCATTATGGTCACAGTTTTTAAAAAACCCCATGAAATATAGATAATCATACCTGTTTCACACCCACGGAGCCGTAGGCCGCGATTTCGCCATCCGACGACCACGGCGATCAACTAAGGCCTCCGATGGCTTCCCTCCCTCCTTGTCTTTCCTTTCTCTCTATCTCTCTCAATCGAGATTTGGCGAAGGAAGTGAAAGCCTTAGCAGCCCTTCAAGCGCATCCGCAACCCGCCTATGACCACCGCCACTGTCTCCTCTGGCCACCGTCTCGCTCCTCCCCCTTTTTCTCTCTTTCCTCCTTCCTAGTTTGTTTCTTCTCTTTTGTATCGATTCACACCGGTCCAATCTGATACAAATCCGGACGAACTCGTACCGTCGACCGACCGACATGGATCTCGATCTGGTTCCATGGATCTTGCAAGGACTAATGAACCATCTCGACACGATAAATCATGCTGATAATTGATCCATCCGGTTTGGTTCGCCCCAAACTTTCCAAACCGACCAATTCAGCACGATTCGATCCACACTTGGATTGAAGTTTATTGGCACATTAAAAATCCAATATTGAAACTAAGATTTCAAATACTGGTAAGATAGTGGGCATCCCAGAATCTTAAGTTAGAGATAGAAGAGTGTCGTAAAATCATTGAATTCATAATCAAGTACCGAGAGCACCTAAAGGGCCAGGGTCAACCTATGGCCAATCATGTCAGACCAGGCTAGAAAGAAATAGTTTATGCGCTTGAGATGAGTCTCAAGTTTAGGATCAAAATGATTTTGGATTGGAACTATTCAAAGCTTGGCTCAACCTAGGCTCAAGCCTAGTCTAAAGCACTTTCGCTTTTGGCCAAGGCTTGGCTGAACTTGGCCTAGGTCAAAGCAATATATACACATAAACATGCATATATATATAT
>KE506302.1:46494-57371 GCA_000441515.1 Elaeis oleifera
GAACCCCCGCGCCAGGCCGATTCCAGCCGAGCTTCACCAACAGGAATCCTCCAGCAGAGCTTCCCCAGCGAAACGACTTCAGCCTACGCAACACCAACGTCTGAGATACCCGTCGGCAGCTGGTTCGTCAACAACTTCGGAAACGTCCGGACGTCCTTCAGACCGGGGATCACGTCTCTCCTCCAGACACCCTTACCGAGCTCCGCCCGTCGAGCTCAGGCTCGCCGACAGGCCACTATAACGGCCACAACGCCGCACCACTTCCTGCAATAAACCCCACGCGGCTCCATCATGCTCTGGCAAGTCACGACAACGGACATCATTCCACTCTCCACAACAGGCCACGCGGCAAGCCGTAACGATGTCCACGTCTCTACTCCACTATCCTCCGTAATAAACTCCTGAACGGCCCACTACCAAGCGGTTACAAGCGTCGCCATCAAGTCTGTTACGCCCTCTGCCTATAAATAGGCCCCCAGATACGTTATTCTCTAAGCTCTAGTCTCCATCTAAAACTCTGCTAAAATCTCCGTTCGAGCACTCCATTCTTGTTGAGGCAGAGAACTGACTTGAGCGTCGGAAGGTCTTGCCGGAGCAACCCCACCTCCGGTTTAGACTTCTTTTGCAGGTCCCGGCGGCGACCGTGGCACCCTCGACTCCAGCATCTCCGACGCCGGCGGATTTTTGCAGCAACAGCACCCATTCTAGCTTTACCCGATTTTTTCAAGACTTTTGAGATAGAATGTGATGCCTCCGGTGTAGGCATTGGGACTATTTTGATGCAAGAAGGGCGTCCCATAACATATTTCAGTGAGAAGCTGAATGGTGCGAGCTTAAGCTACTCTGTCTATGACAAGGAGTTCTATGCTCTGATTCGGACTTTGGAGACTTGGCAACATTATTTATTGCCAAGGGAGTTCGTCATCCATACTGATCATGAGTCCTTGAAGCACTTGAAAGGACAAAGCAAGCTGAATCGTAGACATGCCAAGTGGATAGAGTTTTTGGAAACCTTTCCTTATATGATCAAATACAAAAAAAAAATGTCAATATCGTGGCTGATGCACTTTCCAGGAGGTATGCTATTTCATTGCTTAATGCTAAACTAATGGGATTTGAGCTGATTATACGTCAATACAAGAGCGACCCAAATTTTGCAAGCATTTATGAGGAGTGCAAGAAAGGAGCTGTAAATGGCTACTACAAGCATAACGGATACTTGTTTAAGTCAGGCCGACTGTGCATTCCTAACAGTTCCATTCGAGAGTTTTTGGTAAGAGAAGCTCATGGTAGCGGATTGACGGATCATTTTGGAGAGAAAAAATATTGGAGATGGTGAAAGAGCACTTCTATTGGCCAGCCATGATTCGTGATGTGCATCACGTCATTAAGAGGTGCATCACCTGCAAGAAGGCGAAGAGCAAAGAGACTTCACAAGGGTTGTATATACCACTATCTATACCAGATCAACCATAGGTAGATTTGAGTATGAACTTTGTGCTTGGGCTGCCAAGAACACAAAGGGGGAAGGATTTGGTTATGGTAGTTGTGGACCGATTCTCAAAAATATCTCATTTCGTGCCATGCCACAGAACCGATGATGTTTCACATGTTGCAGATTTATTTTTCAAAGAGATAGTGCGTCTGCATGGTGTACCAAAGAGTATTGTGTTTGATCGAGATGTCAAGTTCTTGAGTTACTTTTGGGAGACCTTGTGGAAGAAGCTTGGTACTAGATTGCTCTTCCGCACGACTTGCCATCCGCAAACCGATGGTCAAACTGAAGTGGTAAACCGTACCCTCTCTTCTTTGCTTCGCACTGTTGTTAACAAGAATTTGAAGAATTGGAATGAGTGTTTGGCTTATGTTGAGTTTGCTTACAATCGTAGTGTTCATAGCGCTACTAAGCATTCTCCTTTTGAGGTCGTTCATGGGTTCAATCCTATCACCCACTTGATTTGGCACCACTTCCAATCAGCAAAAGGGTTTGTATGGATGGAAAGAAGAAAGCTGAGTTGGTTATGTCCATGCATAAGAGCATCAAGGAGCAGATTGAGAGGAAGAATGCGGCTTATGAGAAGGCAGCCAACAATGGAAGAAACAAGTTCGTTTTACTCCAGGTGATCTTGTTTGGATACATCTTCACAAGGAACGATTTTCAAGCCAAAGAAAATCTAAACTCATGCCGCGTGCTGATGGTCCATTCTGAGTTGTTGAGAAAGTGAATGACAATGCTTACAAGATTGAATTGCCTGATGACTACAATGTGTCCGCTACATTCAATGTTCGAGATCTTTCTCCTTACTTGGAGGATAGTTTGGATGATGGGGAGGACTTGGATTTGAGGATAAATCTACTCAACAAGGAGAAAATGATATGCACCATCATGAAGAAAGAGATGATCAGATGCCATATGCGGATCCAAGAGCCAAATTGATGATTTTGCTCACGTGCGTAGAAGCATGATGCGGTGCGAATCAGACTTGACAGGAATTTGAAAGAATTATTGCTTGAAAAGGACCGAGTTTAGAAGGTTGTTTATTTTTTTCTACTTCATCATTTAGTAGCCACCATCATTTTTTTGTAGCTAGATGCAGCCTTAATAGCAAGATGCAACTACCATGATTTCAGCCACCATCATTTTCATAGTAGCAAGATGCAGCCATCATCATTTTCATAGTAGCAAGATGCAGCCACCATCATTTTCTTGTAGCAAAATGCAACCACCATCATTTCCATAGTAGCAAGATGCAGCCACCATCATTTTCATAGCAGCAAAATTCTGTTATTCCCTTCCATTTACTGAATTTGCCTTATGTTCTCTCTCATATCTATATAAAGGGAGGCGATCTATATATTCAATTCAGACTTCAATGAATGAAAATAAGTGTTTCTAAATTCTCTTATCTAATCCTTGTGTGTTAGTGGTGAGTTATAAACCCTAGAACTTATCATTCACGTTCTTCTTTTCTTGAGTGTAGCGTTCTACCCCTTTGTGATCTGATTGTAGCAACCTTCTTATCAATTAGGTTTCAAAGATTTCTTTTTTTTATTCTTGCACTCCAACCTTTACCTTATCTACACAAGATAGTTATTCAGGCTTGGGCACGTCACATCCATCTCTAGCCGTTATTGGCAGAAGAACGAGATCCTACTTCTAGATCACTTTCTTGACCCTCAACTCTCATAAACTCAACAATGACTTTATATAACTTGGCGACAACTTGGTCTAACTCGGCCTATCATGTTAAAGTCTTGAATAAACTAAACTAAAAACATGAGTTGGTCATTTTTCTTGACTCATAGATTCAATCTAGTCATGGAAGTCTCGATAAGACTCAATAGGGACTAGCTCATTTCTTAATACAACCCAAGTTGTCTTGACTTTTGACTCGGTACCCTTATTTTTTGACTCGACTCCGCCAAGTCATGAGTTGAGTCGCCGAGTGCTCCAACTTTGATTGGTACCAGTTGGTTTCAGCTTGTACGAACTAGCATAGTGATCATACTAACCAGGACATATCAAAATGAGGTGCCAAGATTTTATTTTCATTCTTTGCTTCACATACAAGAGGAGGAAAGAGGAGTGAAAAGAGAGGAAAAGGACGGAGGGAGAGCTCAGATCCAGCTTATATTTCCCAAAATGGTGCCAGTAATGTTACCATCACTATATATGCAATCATGGGCTCAAAAACGTCCTCTAATCCGAAATCATAACCTAAGTAAAACATAATAAACCTCTGAACAATCATGAAAGAAACAAGAGAAAAAAACAAAAGAAATCAAAAAAGAAATGGTGTCTTAATGAATTACTCCAATGCTAGGTCATCCCAAGTATCAACATGGTACCATCTTGGAACAAAATCGGAATTAGAAACCAATGATGAGATCATACATCATTAAGATTGATTAGTGTAAAAGGCCTGCTAACAAAATTCTATGATTCCAAAGCCCTGTATGGCTTCAGCACAATGCAAAAGTTGGATTCAATTTTACTTGTAACTTCATGTTTTAATCTCATCCAACCACTCTTGTTTAGGCGATACCAACATGACTAAAGCTGCAAGTCATGTTTTCATGCTCATAGCAAGCAAGATACAGACGGACATATTCTGAACCTGTCAAGCACTTCACGACATCCTCAGTACTAATATATTTATTAACCATAACTGACCTGTGCGACCATACCATTCTAGTGGTTGACACCTTAAGTAAGGCACCGTATAAACACTAGAAGTCATGATATAGTTCTTATGCCATGGTGCACAGATCCAACTGGATATTTATTATGCCAGTAGTTGACACATTTATCAAAAAACAAGTCTAATGCTACAGGTCCGCAACAAGCATCTTAATTATATAACACCATGGTGCAATAGTCCAACTGATTACTCAATACATGACATGTGGATCATGTTGAGGTTTTCTAAAGTTAAAATGTAAAAAATCTTTCAAACACCTTGGCATGACAAAAAGCGTGCATCAAAGATGCCCATTACCTTGTTCAGTTGGATGTGGAGTTGGACCGGTTTGGACCTACCACAGAGGATAAGTCAAAAACAACCATACCAAAGTTCATCTAGAAGATCCAAATCACTGGATATTTACATAGATGGGCTTGGGATCCCACTGATGCCAACTCTGGGGTGGTAAAAGGACACGTGAATAATTCATCTGTATCAATAACCTCATATGGTAGGATTTGAAATCCAACACAAGGAACAAAATGCTTGGCCATCATTGTGGTTGACCTCAAAATGAATACATGAAGATGCAGCATTGTATCTTTCCTTTCTTTTTAATATAGCAGCATTATAAAGACTTCTTTGTTCCTCACAAAATATGTAGTGCAGTTGTTTCATAAACCATCTATTATAGAATTTTAGTGCAAAAATCCTAGTCCAATAACAATAAAAATATAGTCAGATGGTTGGCAAGTCACGAGAATTCTCTAGTAAAGAAAAGCATATACATGTTCTAGCTAGTCTAGTGATTAAATATGTGGGAAGATAAGATAGGAAAAATAATCATGCCTCATAACTTCCCAAGGATTTGTTTCGTTGCATGCCCTGTTACCACAGATGAACTGTCCTGTCACACAAGATAATGGGTTAATGCTGAAATTTTGATGTATGAAAACATCCTTCAAGCTTTAAAATGAACATTAATTAGAAGTATAATGATGATAGGGAACAGGTATGTCTTCAATAACATAGACATGTAGAAATAACATTAGGCTACGTTACACCAATTAACATAATAAAAGAGGAAAATGGATGTTTCAAAAGCATGTATAGGTTAGTAGCTACCATAATATACGATACCGAACCAAGACTCAATATAGGGGGCATTAAGCGTCGGTAGTCAAACCAACCCCGTACCAGGAATACCGATACTATACTAGAATGGTACCAATGGGGCTATAGTACCAATATACGGTAAACCTTGGTATCTATGATATCTAGTAATCTAATTGCTTTGCAAATGCTAATCTTAACATCTACATGTTTTACATATATGTTTCCTTGTTATATGATTTATGACATAAATATTAAGTTTCAAGTTCAGTGCTCACAGACAAATAAACCATGACTAGGTCATTTAACTTGATGCTCCCACCTTCTTTCTTGCAAAATATATTATTAAGACAAACAAATGATGAAAAATCCAAATTAAGAATTTAGAGGCCAAAAAAACCATACTAGGGGTGTCTAAGGTGTATCTATTCATATCCATAGATACCCTTTGCTGGTACGATTCTCGATACAGCATGTTCTGTGCAAACCCTTTATCATTATGAGTTTGATTCTCCACATCTTGAACCTGAACCACAACTTCTTTGAATTTCTTTCGGCCATTATCTATCAAAACTAGTATGACATTCTCTTGAATGCCAATAAGAATAATCAATGATGAAATCGAGGATGTTTGTATAAATGGGAATATCACCTTACTCATGGAAAATGGTTTCTTGCCATATAAACAATCAAAGCTCTCATTGGTGCCATTGACTATTTATTACACACTAATGTCATTTGGTGCCATGAGTAAGGTGATATTCCGATCATATAAACATCCTTGATCTCATCATCAAGTATTCTTAGTGGCAGTCAAGAGGATGTCATACTAGTTTTGATTGATAATAGCCAAAAAGAAATTCAAAGAAGTTTTGATCAAGGTTCCAGACGTCGAGAATCAAACTCATAATGATCAAGGGTTTGTATGGCACATGCCGTATCAAGGATCATGCCAACAAATGGTATCTATGGATATGAATAGATACACTTCAAACACCCTAGTATGGTATTTTTTGGCCTCTAAATTCTTAATTTATATTTTTCATCATGTTTTTTGTCTTATTAATACATTTTTGCAAGAAAGAAGGTGGGAGCATCGAGTTAATTAACCTAGTCATGGTTTTCTTTGGTATGAGTGCTGAACTTAATATTTATGTGACAAAACACATAACTTCGAATGTTAAGATTAGCATTCAAAAAGCAATTAGATTACTAGATATCATAGACACCAAGGTTCACCACATTGGTACTATACCCCTACTGATACCAAGCTAGTATAGTGTCCCTATGCCCAGTATGAGGGTTGGTTCAACTACTGAGGCTCAATGCCCCCTATATTGTCTCGATATGCTACTGTATAGTACGGTATGCCCTCGTATAGTACGGTTTCTGTTTCTCACTAAAATCTGCCCTTTAGTTCTCTCTCTCTCTCTCTCTTCCCCCAGTTGTCTCTTGGGAATTTAAAATGACTTCTAGATTTCTATGTAACTATTTGTCATTTATTTGTTCTAGATTTTTTTTATTCTTTTAATCTCCAAAATATTTGTTACTACTATATCATTCAAAATAACAAAGATAACGCCATTGAATTAATTCTTGATTTTAGAATGGTGGGCAACTAATTAACCATTTCAGTAGATTCAAGCCCATCTCAAAGTCTCTTTGATCGATGTATCAACAATTACCTTCTTCCTTCTTCCTCTTGTTTCCACCTTCAAATCATGGAAAACAAATCAGAAAGAGGGGGGAAATGGCGTCTCAAGTGATATCTCAAAGTTTCTTTGATCAATGTGTCAACAATTACCTTCTCCCTTCTTCCTCTTGTTTCCACCTTCAAATCGTGGAAAACAAATCAGAAAGAGGGGGGAAATGGCATCTCAAGTGATACATTGGCATACAGCTCGATTTGGGGTGAACCAACCTCAACCCACACCAGAACAACTTGATTTGGGTCAATTCGAGCTGTTCAAGTGTGATGCAGGCTGTTCCTGCCCATAATATCCTCCCTATATCAAAAGAAGATCATGTTTACAGAACCCAACAGTTCCTTAATCCTTGGGCTTTTGATAGATAATGTCATCTAGCATCAACTTGATGCCTGTGGAATTTTTAAAAAATAAATGTGTAAAGTATTTGGATAGGTATGATAATTCAATAAGTTCCCGTAATTCAAATACAGCATCAAGTACTAGAACTAAGTCATGTGCTATTTGTGCCACTGCTAGTGTCAATAATAATGCATCAGTTGTTTTAACATAAATGAGGAAAGTGCCTGACCATTTCAAGAGTCAATAATTCAAACATTTCTAGTCGTACTTTCAAGATAACATTGTTCTAAGAGTATGCATTAAACATGGCAATGTTCAGAAACAAGATTTATAAATTATTTAATATAATACAGATGTAAAATAAGGAACCAAAAGTTGTTCTTAAAGAGGAAGGTTATCGCATGGTCACGCAGGAACCTTTCCCAGATATGACTTCCTTTCTGTTCTCCATCTTAGGCCAATCTGAGCAGCAAAAATCCAATTCTTAGAAAGAATCTTTTTGATTTTCAGGAAATATGCACAACGTTGCAAGCAGAAAGTCAAATCGAAAGAATATAATGAAAGGTCAGAACAAGTATAAATTGCAGTTAAAACAACAATTTTATCTACAAAACCAAAACCAAGAAATCAATAAACAACTAATGAACCACATAAATCAATGTGAATGAAGTACAGCATATTCTGGGAAATTCAGATAAGATCACGTACGAACAATCAGTATAATTTACAATAATGAATAAGCTGATTTAATATTTAATCATCCATAGTTCAGCAATGGTATGGCTGCTCATCCATACTTATGATAAACAATTTACAAGATTTAATAATTTAAGCAGTTCTAATTGTCTGTCATAGTTTCCTTTTAGCGTTTCTCTAACACCCTATTCTAACTACCAGTAAACAATTAAAATATTATGAAAACTATAGAAGCAATTAGAATGGATGTACCATGCTCCAATCCCACTTAATTTATTCCAGTTAAGCATCAGTTCATTTGCATAGATCACATGCTGAGACTCAGCCAAGCCCTAGCATCCACTTAATTTAGCAAACCAAGGAATCTTCTGGCCAAGTACTAAAATACTAATGTTTTCAAATCAGAGGATGGGAAGGTACTGGTGATGTAGCATATATGTGCTAGCCACATGCCCGACAACATGCCTAAGAACGAAAGTCATGCCAGACCACTTAGCACCAGTCTACACCCACTACCATGCATTGGCAAGGAGCTATACAAACTGGAACAGATCAATAGGCATGAATCAGGAGAATTTACACCTTGATTTGCACCTGAACCTTGCTCGCATGGTGCATCACATATGGCATGGACAGGCACGATGGACTACTAGGATATATTGTTTGGAATTGGCTTGCTTATAAGCCGAGATTTAACCTGCAGCATGAGTTCAACTTGTTTCCTAGTCAAACAGGTTTGAACAAGCCTGTTAATGAGCCAAGCCTAGGTTATCAATAACAACTTGGTTCATTGGAAACCTATGTGTTGAACCCATATGGAATTCATATTTTCTGACTAGCATATGAAATGAAAAGATTGAAACTGAGAACACAAGACAGATACTGCAACTATTGCATAATAGCGCCACATGCCTTACTGTATATTGGCTTCTTGGCTAACTTTTCCAACTAATCACATATACCTTAGAGAAGGAATTGTTTTGACTTCAGTGAGTTTCTTTACCATCTAAAACTGGCTTGTATGCACTAACTCTTGCCTACCGTTTGAAAGCTATTTCTATCCTAAAGGAAATGGATTAAACTTCCTCAAACACATGTTGTTGGTCCAGAAGCATATCTTTGCTTCCATTAGTTCACAATGGTTCCACCTAACTTCCAGTACTGAGCTTTGCTTTTGAAACTTTACAAATCAAGTTCGCTAATCTAAGGCTTGATTTCCAGTCAACCACATCATTTTCTCATCCTCAAACTCGTTGTCAAGCTCTAGATGATGTTCACTTCAATATGTTCATCATATCATTTAGCAAATGGTAATACATGTCTTTTGCCTTTTAATATCTTGAAAAAGGCATATGCTATGAAGGCAAGGAGACAAAACATTTAAAGATCTTTTGCCCAACTGTTCTTACTCAGATCCACATAATGTAATTTGGCATCAACATATTATCTGATCTCATAAACTGTCATAACTGGAAAAGTTGATATGAACATAATGAACGTGCAGTGAAAGTGGGTTGGATAAATCTAAATTCGATGTGTATCTAGCCTATATATGCAATGCAAAGCCATGGGTCAGATTGGACTCAGACTGAATGTAAAACTCCAATCAGGTTTGTTAAAGGATAAGTTCTTATTCATCCACACACACCCAAATGGACCCAATCAAAGTAATTAATTGATAAATCTTGGTCTAAGCATAGAGACACCATGAACCCAGTACATCACATAATAGGATCAGAGGTAAATCTTTTTTCTTTTCTTTTTTTTTTTTTGTAGCACAGAGGTGAATCTAAATTGCAAGCACTAAAGCTATAGTCTCAATTGGCTTGGGTATAAATAGGGCCTAAACCCAAGTCAACCAATGAAAACTTCCAAACTTCTTGGGGTGAGATTGAGTACCTGGCAGGATGCTTCAGCTCAAAGAATATGAAATCAAGTGACTGATAACCGATAAATATATTTTTGGGAAATTCATTTGGAAAAGCAGCATGGTTTAACAAGGTCTTTGTTGAGAAAATTTACCCATATTCACAAAATACCTTGGACATTGAATCCATAGCACAACAAGACAGGTTCTTCAACTTCCACCCACCAATTATCCCTGGAAGCACCACCAATAGAAATCCATTTATGGTCCTCTACACTCTTCTATTATGTAAACAGCTTTTCGGAAACCATTTTAATGCATGAGTAATTAGTTCAAAAATTAGCTAGTAATCAAATTAGTGCGGTGCCAGGAACGATGGTATAGGGAGCAAAACAGCAAACCAACATAAGGCTCTCTTCAACACAAGGTTTTGAATACCGATACCGGACCCCGTGCCAGTTGCTGATCGATACGGTACCATACCGTACCGTATGGTATGGTACTGTATCGATAATAAAAAAATCAAAGAAAAAGTCCCATAACCAGCAAAAAAGAAAAGAAAACCGGGCCGAATCGGACTGAACCGTACCGAACTGGACAGTTCGGCCCAAAACCGTATCGAACCGACCGGTTTGGATCATTTTCGAAAATCCAATCGGAACTGTCCCGATTCTGCGCCGGTCTAGTTCAGTACACCCTGAACCACCCGGTTCGGGATGGTTCTGAAAACCATGCTTCACATAGACCTTTATCATCACAGAAATCAAATGTTGACCAACACACTAAGCAAAACTAATGTGGGTTCACATCAATTTACTCACCTCCACAAGTCTAATTGGGTTACTAGTCGAGATCAAGATTGGCCTTATTTACCAACATCTATATCATGCACTTAGCATGAATTTGGTACCAAATTTCAGCTATATTCATTAGAATTACATCATATATTGCACTCTCTCTCTCTCTCTC
>KE506302.1:57503-70081 GCA_000441515.1 Elaeis oleifera
CTCTCTCTCTCTCTCTCTCTCTCTCTCTCTCTCTCTCTCTCTCTCATGTTGTGTTTTGTTATCGTAAGTATCAAGTCACTATCAAGTCACTATGTTCAGATATTTAGAACTTTATGCATCATTATCTTAGAGAACATAAGGAAAGCACCACCAAAACAAAAAGTAATTAAGACAGAATACATTGATATATTATTCGAAGGATATGGCAAGAATGTTAAGAGACATTCTTTGTTTAGAATCAAGGGATACATTTTTTCTACACAAAATATTCATTCTTACCTGGCCCATTTTGTACTGTGACATGTCAGCAATGCAATATCTTTCACAGGTTAAGGTTTCTAAATGGGAAAAGTACTCTTGTTTCAATTTAAAAGAGAAAAAGGAAACGGGAGAGGAAAGGAAGGGGAAAACACTTCAAACTATGAAACAGAGATACAGTTAAAAATATACAGACAATTAAAGCCATATAAGCATTATGACTAGATGAAAATGTATAAAGCAGTATGATTAGATGAAAATGTAACTTGCTAATTAGAATATAATGGATCAAAGTATAGTAACGTTTACAAGAAAGAAATTCCTAATGAAGATCATTTCCTAAGTAGTCGAACATTGATTTGTCTTGCTGATTCTTTCATGCAATAAAGATGCACTTATGTGATCTTTGGAACAGCATGGTTCTGTTCAGGAGGAATTGCTAGTGTGACTGGTAAAGTTAGGTAGACTGAACACATCTCCGGGAAAAGAAAGCAGACTTTGAAATTTTGCAAAGTCATAATGCCATAATTTCAAATTATATGAAACAGGAACTCAATTTCCTTGATAGTTTTTTTTATTAAACTTTAGTTTGATTAATCTGAGAGAGATCCAGGTAAGCTAATGTGTTATCTACATAAATGTGGTAATTTTTGAGATTAGTTTAAAGCTCAATCTTGGAAACAGTTAACTTAGCCTTTTTTTTTTTTTCTAAATTACTTTTGCATTATGCTTCACCCACCGCCAATTTGAGAGAGCTAGGGATATATGCATGACTAGTGGGAGAGCTGACATCAGGTGTGACTGCAGTCAAAGTGTCCTGTTCAATGTGGGACCTCTTTAAGGTTCTCTATATGAACCAATCCATCAATCAACTTTGTCCAGATAAGTATTGTCATTGCTGCTTCTTTTGTTCAGGGTCAGATTCAAGGGAACACAAAGGAACCATAAAGATACTTAGTTACCTGAAGTGGGGTGGAGCAGACATGCAGGTACAGGAAACAAATCATTCAGAAAAGAACTTAGAATGTGAAGCACAGGAAGTGGGTGTTGAAGCAAGTTTCCTGACTGATTCTAAAGTGGTGCAGCACCCTAGATAGAAGTTTCCTGCCACTAAGGATGGGTAAAGTAGCAAACGCCAGAAATAAGTGAGCATCACAAGGGTTAGAAAAGAAAGTGTTAGTTGAGGAGGAATGCATAGAAGTATGCTAAAATTAGTCAGTGTCCGAAATGATAGTTGAATATATTGGTTATCTGGATTGATCCATGTCCAAAAAAAAAGATACATGGTTACATCATATAAGAAAAGAGCATTAGAGTATCTCCAGGCCATTAGTCAGAGATCCAAAAGTAGTTCTTCATCTTCCAGTTAGATGAATTTGGAAGATGAAGCAGTCTTCACTTCATGATCTTTAGACTATCTATTCATCTAATACATGTAATGGTTTCTCTTCCCACCCCCCCCCCCCAAAAAAAAAAAAAAACTCATTTGAAAAATTGACGGAAAAATAAACTACTCTACATCTGCTTAAGACAATACCGAAACAAAATAAATTCTAGTTGTTTCTAATTCTACATCTCTACAAATAAAACATAAATGTAGTGCAATCATATTTATACACACTTTTGACAGTTGCAAATTTCCTCCTTTTAGTTGTGAAATCAAACACAGGGACTGTTATGTGACAAGCGTTTTATGGTCTGGATGTACATAAGAAAGTGGCTGATATATTACAAAAAGCAAGAAGCATTACATGTACGACAGAAGTAAAGAGCCCAAATAGGTGGAAGGGAAACAATGGAAACTCAGATGCAGAAGCTTCTTTTAAAGAGTATGTGCAGATTTAAAGTGGTATAGCTGTGGAGAACTAGTAAACGGCAAGTCTAGTTCAGCAGTTGAAATTCGTGAACCTCATTTGTCCAGGTTGATTGGATTTCATTGGAACATTTGGTCAAGCTACAATTCATCTACTGTCATATCTTCACTTTTCGAATTTTGATGATGATCCTAATATAAGTGTATTGCCATGGAATTTGTTTAAGTTTCCCTTTCATTCATTTTGGAATTAATTCAAATAAATCCTTTAAACTGCCTAAAGAAATGAAAGTCTAGTTCAGCAGTTGAAATTCATGAACCTCATTTGTCCAAGTTGATTGGGTTTCATTGGAACGTTTGGTCAAGCTACAATTCATCTACTGTCATATCTTCACTTTCGAATTTGATGATGATCCTAATATAAGTGTATTGCCATGGAATTGTTTAAGTATCCCTTTCATTCATATTGGAATTAATTCAAATAAATCCTTTAAACTGCCTAAAGAAATGAAAGTCCAGCTTGTAACATTAGCCATAATAAGATGGGTCTTTTCAACTTTATAGATCAAGAATTGATAGTATGATACTTAAAGGTTCAGCAATGTTTAAATCCTGCTCTCCAACAGCTGAGAATCCTCTTTATTGGTTCCTGAAAAACAACTTTTGCCAAGAGAGACCTGGAAGGTTAGCAGGCATGTAAGTACCTACAATTTTGGCTGATAGTTTGGGCACATGTAACATGAACAAGCCTCCAACATTTCCCCAAAAGTCTGAATGAAGAGAGAACAAAGCAAGGTTAGATATATGGGATCACATTCATCTGTAAAGAACTTAAATTGATTTGGGAAGTCCACAAGACATGAAATATGCAAGGCAACTTCTGCTACAACTGCAATTTATGTACCAAGGATGTGAGACAATCTAAACCAGATTTTTGTTTAATCCTGGCCTCCATGTCTAGAGTAAGGAAGGCTTAAGCATCTGCATATATCACCCTTGTAGCAGAATCACGATTTGGTTTAATCATCAGAAATGAAAAGAATAAATAAAATCAATCAAAAAATGTTTCCTGTGAAATAGAAAATAATTTGGTTCAATACAAAGGATAGACAAGGTTCTACTACTCCTGAATTTAGATTAACGGTAACGGTATAAAAAAGACCAGGAGTATACACAAGATAATCAGATTCATACTCAAAAGATATGCCCAACCCAAAAATCAGCTTTCATTCTTCCATTAATTTAGTGTTAAAAATGGAAATCATTATTTCCTGTTTTTATCATTTTGGAGGCATGCTTAAAAAATAATAATAATAACTTGCTTAATAACACCTTCATTTTCTGGCTTCTCTTTTTAAAATAGAGAAAGAACAACAGCCTAAACATGTCCGATGGTTTTATTTTATATACCTAGCTTAAATTTTAAATTTTCAATAATTTCAGTAGGAGAAAATTTATGCTTGCAAAGTTTTTCTTGAATGTTTTGCCTTGTTTTGCTTTTGGAAAGCTAGCATGACAGCCACTGCACCCACAAAGTCGCTTTGGCCCCATTGGCAAAGCTTTTAGGGGGCCAAAAAGCACTTTTTGGCCCCTCAAAGCACTTTTGGATGGTATAGTCCTATTTGGTAAAAAATCTAGAAGTTGTTTAGGCTTTGCCAAAAAGTTGAAAAAGGTCTATTTGAGAGAAGCTCTATTTCTGGTTAGAACTCGAGAAGTTGTTTTAGCTTTAATGAAATTTTCATGATGACCAAAATACTAACAAACAAATGTAGACTTGATATGACATTCTATTATACTATATCATATCATATCATATCACATATATTATAATACTACAAATATATTATATCATATTATATTATACTATGTTATATTACGCTATTACGTTCTTATATTAATTATGTTACTATAATAATATAATAATACAATACTATATTATATTATATCATATCTTTTCATATTATATTATCATATTATCCTATATAATATTACATTACATTTTAATTATAATCATATTATCTTCTAATATAATATTATATTATATTCCAAAATATATCATAATAGGTAACATTACCATAATATTATACTCTATAATAATGTTACCATATGTAATAATATGTAATATTTCATTGTACTATACTGTACAATACTATGTAATATCCTTTATTGTCATTTTGTCATACCAAAAGTAGTTTATGAGTTTGGTTATCAAACACATATTAAAATTCCACAGTACTTCACCAATATAGTTGCCAAATAGCAAATAGCTTTTTACAAAAGCTCTACTTCAAAAGCTCTACTTCTTAAAGCCCTATTTCCAAAAGCTCTACTACCAACAACAATCCCAAATAGGGCCTATGACTACCACCACCACAACCACTGCAACCACTATCAATATCAGCGAGCACCACATGGACTATGTAAGTAAAGATGGAAAATTGATAACTGCACTTCTAATCCTATATCTTGATAGCAATCTCACAACCTGGGTATCATGATCCTTTAATTATTCTCTCCCAAATATGCAACCTCTTTCCATATGCAGTTTAAAAGGATGTGAGGTCCTTCAATCTCTTCAGAAAGTATGAAGTAGGATCTTTACTGTTGCCTGACAATTTGGCCAAATGTGCATGCCAACACTACTCACTCAAGCATTTGGTGGAAGCATAACCTGAAAAATTTGATGACAAAGATAAGCAACCTGCACCAGGAGGTGATGAGCATGCACATAGGTGGACACTGTTTCTGCTAACATGAAATGGACATCTCACTACATCCAATTTTCTTATCCCAGAACGTATAAATCTCTTCTCCAACATGACCAAGCTTTTGGGTCTGCCTTATGAACCATGTTATGTTTTATTCACTATCAAAAGACATCAAGCTTCTTGTTTTTTCTAAATTATATGACTCGAAGTAGACAAACATAATCTGCAATATCAGAGTAGCACAAAGTGCTGATGTTTGGGACTTGGAAGTTCCCAAATTACAAAGGACATAAACAGCACATTTTGGAAAAAAAAAAAGGTCCCAGGTAGAACATTTTCACAAAAGGATACTCCTTAAAGAGCTTGTCATAGTAACGCTTTACCAGCCTCTTCTCCCAAGTGGAGTCCATGTCATCTTCTTCAGAAATAATGAACCTGCATAAGAATGTAGGTGTACCTTCTCATGGGAATTGACAACAGTTGATTGCTGATCAAATAGATAACCTTTATGTCCATGGTAATATGAACACAAAAGAAAAAGGGAAGAACAAGAAGAAAATCAGAAATAAAAATGAATTGCCGAGTGTTTCAAAGTGAAGTGCAAGTTCAGGCTGGATTCATTATAACAAGTGCAGACTTAAGCCATCATACCTTGTGAGTACAGATATGTACCTGAAGATCAGGACTTGCACAACTAACTCAAAAATGAGATCATATAAAGAAGAAACTGAAGGTTGATATATTAAGACAGCATGACACAGAAGATAGATATAACATAGTAATTATTACATAAAATACAAAGTGAATGACCCATTCAAAAGGAGATGAAATAAGCTGTGTTCAGTTGGAGGAATTGGTAAAAGCGTAGGAAGTCATCTCCTAGAACTTGATTTTGGCTCACTCCTAATGAGGTCAAGAGGCACCATTATGGAGAAATAGAATTTGGAATCCAAACTGGCCCCACCTTCAATGAACAAAACTTGCAGAGTAATGACAGCCAGAATTCAAGTTCAGGTATGCCACTTCCAATCAAACACACCCAAGTATTATGATGTAGAGATCATAGGTATTTCATATTTGTTCTATTAAGAACTACAAATTTCATTCATGAAAAGTGAAGATCTCATACTGCATTGCTTAAAAATCAGCTACAAACATGACCGGATAGAATAACCAAAGTTGAAAGTGCAACACATCAGGCTAGTTAAACATTTTTGAAAATGGTCAGAGAGCAATGATTGCCGAACTACCCTAAACCGCCCAGTTTGAGGCATACCGAGCTATGCCGGCAAAAGAGGGAGAAGGAAAGAGAGTAAAAGAGAGAAAGAGGGGGAGAGGGATGGAGAGGAAGAAGGTGAAAGGGCCCCCAGAGACCACTGAGGCCATTGGAGGCTGCCAAGCCTGCTAGAGGGCCGAAGGAGGGACTCCGCTCTCCTCTTAAATGAAGTTGACAATGGTGTTACTGACTTCATCCGAAATCAACAAATAAAAAATGAAACAAGAGCGGAAGCCCTTAGTTCGATTAGGAAGAGGGCAAAACCCTTCCTCCGGCCCTCCAACGAGCACGGCAGCCCTCTAGCAGCCTTGGCACACTCCGGAGGCCCTCTCTCCCTCTCCCTCCCTTTCCCTCCTCTCTCTCTCTCTTCCTCTCTCCTATTCTCCCTCCACCCTCTCTACTGTGTCAGTTCAGGCCTGGTATGAATAGTTCAAGCCCGGTGTGAAATAGCACAGGGACGTACAGAACCATGTTGCTGACCGAGCAATTCGGGCCCCAGTACCGACACAGTGAGCCTTGTCTAAGAGGAGACTCATGTTTGCCATCATCATCAGCTTTAGTAGCAACTCAACTTCCTTCAGATTTGCAATGACAACAACCCTTTAATTGAGTTGCAATGATAGGGAGGTAGGTTACAGAAAACTTTGAGAGTTGTACTCCTATAGAAAAGCTTCAATGCTTAAACATTATTTTTAATGGGCATCAAATAGGTACCTAGGCATGAATATTTGCCTTTTTGTCCCTAAAAATTGACTCAATCAAAGACACCACCATCTGATGCTTGAACAATCCATCTTTTTTCTTAAACCTCATCCACCATTGGAGGTAATCCACTTTCCAATTTAATCGCCAATTCCCAATGATTTGGTACATTGTTTACAGTTTCATTAAAAAATGTTTTGATTTTTTATGGAGATAATTGAAACAAATCATAACAACACCTATAAGGCAAATTCAACCAAAATATTTGGACATCAACTTGTTTGTTTTTCTAGATTTTATTATATATAGTTTTGATTTCAAATGTGTTTGGCAATATTAAGGGTGTGAATGGGTTAAGCAAGCTCAACTTACCATGTGTGTGCTTAGATGGACTTGTGAACCAAGCCCAAGCATTTGTTAGGGCTTGGTTAGCAAAACAAGCCCAAAGTGATGTAGACTAGGCTCAATGCAAATTTGCCTTCATCTGTGTATCTATTACACATCAAACAGCTAGTACATGAATGGAATTAATAGTGATGGAACTCCAAACATGCATATTTTTGAAAAGAATAAATAATAAATAAATATTAGTTTGCATTACTCTCCCAATTGGAGGGGGAAATACTCATCCTTCAACTTCGGTGAAAAGATCATCCTTCTATCGCATGGTGCAACTATGCAAAATCCTCAATTTTGATTTAGCTCCAGAACCTATGATGTATGACCAACTCTAATTGGTGTCAAAACATCATCACATGCATATATTTTATGTTATATCTCCTAAGAGCTCTTACTAAAGTACAACCACTTACAAGTTACAGGCTTGCAAATTTTCAAATGTGTTGCTACTTGTGAACTAGTACACAACCTCAGTAAACCACATAAAAAGAATGCTAACAATGATGTAACTATATTAAAGAAACAAAGTAAATAAAGATTGAATGTTCAGGAAAAAGGGCAAAAGCAAGAGAAGAAACAAAATCTTAATTTAGGCTTAGAAGGTAGGCATTATAGGACAATATAACATTTCTTATTTTTTATCTAACGAATAAGCACCAAATAATGCATCATACCTGTAGCCTTCTCTAATTGTGTCTTGATCAGTTTTGATGGGCATATCATTATGCATGTCCTTTGTATTCCCATAAAATTGAACTGAGCAAAATAAGTAAGTTATCAAAAACAAGAAAATCTTCATATTCAAATTATTTTAGAGAACACACAATACAATAAATAGATATAAATATGCATATTATGAGATAGCCTATGCTCCTCAAAAAAAAAAAAGCGAACACTTTCTTCTTAACTTCTCCATCGCATGATCGAAGTTTAGATCTAGGTTTTAAAAAGCAGCCATAATATTCAAACGGTCAAGATACCTCATAGCCACATAACCGGCTGCTCATGTGAGTGGTTTTTATATACATTTAAAATTAAGAAGAATTTATATATTTCAAGAAAATAAGTATGAAAAACTGAAGTAAATTTAGAAAAATAAGAATATTAAACACATACTTTCATCCTCATTTGAGACTCTCTTTTACTATATTTAAAATGTTAGTTAAAATAACAATATTCTCTACAAACAATGCTCAAAATTCATGTACACTAATTTTCAAAAGGACCACTCAAAAGTCAATCATCTTTTTCGAGAAGCGACTTATCATCAATTTTCATCACAATCTATGTGTTTGGACTGCATATCTAAGTCATTTCGGCCTATGTAAGCATCTGATTACTCTATATGTGGCCCAACCTCAATAGAATGCAGTCAACAGGCTGCATATGCATATGTAAGTGCATATGCAGCAGCAGCATTTACATTTTAAACATGGACTTTGGATCGATAATATTGGTTAGCTTTTCCTTATAGTCCACTTTCTCCATGTTCCTCCTCATTCTATTCCTAGATTAATCAGACCTTACCCCAATGCTCCTCTCACCCATCCACTCCCACCCTCTGCTGATCTCCTTCCTCTTCATACTCCTCCACCATCCCTATGGGCCCTATCCTCTTCTTTCATTGTTCCCTGCCTATCTTACACCTCCCACACCACCCCATACCCATCCCTAGCCTCCACCACCCTACACTTGTCAATTATCCTTCTCCTATACCAATGTTCATAGCTTATCCCACCACATCCCTCCACCGTCACTACACCTTCCTCTGCAAACATCAAACAACCTATCTACAATCCTTGGTCTTCTAGTACATTTCACCAACATTGAGTAGAGGTCAGGGATCTGTTTATTTGAGAAGGGCAAAAAAGTCCCAAGAGATAAACAAAGGATTAAGGGGTGTGTACAGGGAGAAACGAATAAACTACAGTTTACTTGGGATTTCCTCCCCTCTTAGAAGAAACATAGCCCATTTCATTATCTACTTTTGTGTAACATATGTGCATCAAATGTTTATCTTACATTAGGACCATTTGATGCATTAGTAGGAAATTTTCAAAACTTTGAGTTTTGGCATCTAGTCATTGTAAATGTTGTAGATCTGTTTGGTGTTGTAGATTTACAAATAAGATGTTTCATAGTTCATCATATATTGGCAGGATTAATGTTTTCACTGATCAGAAAAATACTACCTCAATTTTAGATGTATCCATATAAACAAGTTTCATGCATACATAATACATAAATAGATGCATACATATATATACATACGCATGTATATATATATATACATGTATATATGTGTAGACTCATGTCCTTGTGCATGTAGATACTCAAGCATGCACACATTGAGGAAAACAAGTGCATAGTTTATAGTTATAACTTTGTGCATAACTAGTGCAAAACATATCCCCATGATGAACATTAGTCTTCGTACAATCAACAATTACTACAACAAAATTGATAAGTAACAGAAAGACAAATATGTATAAAGCAAATGGGATGGGACAAAATGAAAGCAAAATGGATGAAAACATAGGAAAGGCATATGATGGTTCTTACTAAAGCACCTACATTTAGCCAAACTGTGGTTATATCAGGGGCAAACGATCAATGGAAACAGAAGCAGTAACAATATTTGATAAAGCACAATAACAAGGAAAATGTAGCTACCACGTAAATATTATCAAAATCATTAACCATTCTTTGCTATAAGATTGCATCATCATACTTGGTGGTGCAATTTGAAGGCTACAGATACAGGAAGGTGCAATGAAGGATGTAGGGTGATGGAGCAAAGTGAAGGCTAGTTATCCAAAATTTAGAAAATAAGGCTTTAATATTACGGGTAAAATTTCATGAACCAAATACTGTACACAAGGAAAACCAGAATGGATCTTGAAGACATGAGGCCTAACAAAAGGCTAGAAAAGCTCATAACCATAAGCATCCAGCCATGACTCAAATAATTGTGTTCAGCTTTATGAATCCTCATATGCCAATTCGAGTTTAGGGCTCTCTCTAATGTTAGAACAGGGCAGCCCTAGAAGTCACAAAGATTGAGTTAGGATCCTTTCATACTGCCATCTTTTTTTATAACTACTTGTCAACCACAGGTCAATCTTCCACCTTTTTCATTGATGCTTGGAACTGGCATCAGCAGTGTTGAAGCAACCATGAGGATGTCTTGATATTAATCAAAAGAAAAGTTACGTTTTTCTCACTGATTTAGATCAGAGAATATACATCTAAAAAATAAGTCAAAATATGTGAATCATGTTTGTCATGACTCATGTTAATTCCAAAAAAAGTGGACAATATTAATAAGGTTGATCTTTTTGGCAATAAATGGATAATGGATGACTAAAGAAGTACATGGGAATGATAAGATGGCTATAGCTTAAGAATCCAAGAATTGGGAAAACTAGTTGCACCAAACATTGTGCTCCAATGTAGAAATGCATGTAGCTCCCTAACTCTTTCTTTTGAGGGACTATTCATCATCTGCTTATGCTCTAGGAGACAGGAGACAGCAAATAAATAGCTTATTTATGCATTCTTCCCAGAGTCCATTTTACTTTTATTTAGAGCCAACATCATGTTTCTTTACAAGTTTGAGCTCAATCATGGCCTTAAAAATTAAGGGATAGAACGATCATAAGTGTTTTTGAATTCATGTATGGGCATTGACAGCTTCAAAAGATATGTTTAAAGAAAGGGATAAAATTTCAGTGAAATTTTGTCACCACCTGGTTTGTTCAGTTAAAAGAAGTACCTCTCCAACTCAGAACAGTTGGTTAGACTTATGCAGTAAGTATGCATCAATGTGAATATTTTAACTTTAGACAGGAAGAAAAACAGATTAATTTTCAAATAACAAGCACTTAATCGTAATTATGTAGACATTCAAAGACAATATTTGAAAAGAAAAGGATATATTTTGCTGTTAGACAAAAGTTGGATCAAGAAATATATCAGGTTGAATAAGAATGGATATCCAAAACATGGAACAGTTAGCTTACGAAGATTTTTGAGGGAATATATCAAGGATAAAGACAACTTTATGACTTAAATGCATTTATGGATATGAATTTATCATGGGGAGTGTTCCAATGTTTTAGCAAGAATGTAGGAGAGAATTCTTATTCAACACCTATGTCATGGCAGGTTTAATGTGGACATACATTTGTGAATGGCCAAAATAACTTGGACTTGCAATAAGAAGAGCTTATTTGTCTGCCACAAATAGAGGGAGAGAGATCACTAAAGATGGAGGACAAATGGTGGTTAGTAAAATGGTAATAGCTTGCCGACACTAATGCAGGAAGAACAAAGTCACAAACTACGACAAGAGTCAAATGCTGAGTGAAGTACAAGCAAAGAGAATAAAAGTTGGATCAAAAAAGGATAAATTTATAGGGATAGGATTCAGTGGAAGCTAACTAGATTGGAATGGGAATGAATAACTGATGAGGGTGCGAAGTAGAGGAAGAGACTTTGAAACAAACAAGACATAATGAGTGAGCAATATGGCTTCTATTTAACTCCTCACTTGCGTGCTTCAATTAAAAAGGTCCTCCTTAAAAGTATGAAGTCCTTAAAGTAAACAATCTTCCTTTAATTGACAAAAGATATGTAAATATTGATTCTCAGAAATAGCACAAAATGCCACCCAACTCTGTGGGGATTATTGATCCTGGTTTTAGCTTTACATCTAGTCAAGAATTATACCATTAATCTACCCTTAAGGCAACCTTACTTTAAATTGGTGAACCATCTTTATTATATTGATTCTAAGAAGTAGCAAAAAAATTCCACCCAACTCTATGGGGATTATTGACAAACCTGGTTTAGCCTTATATATAGTCAAGGATTTTACCATTAGTCTACCCTTTATGAGTTAATTATCATACTTTCATCTTCTTATTTTGTTATAATCTCATCACAACACCACACGAAGGGCGCCTCAAATTGCAAGGTACATGTTCTAGCTAAAAGAAGGGCTTGAAAGTCATTTAGTATTAATCTTCTTACCACACAGTACAACAATAATCTTCGGTTTGCCATACCGTGCCAAACCGGCCGGTACACCCCATCTCGTACCGGACCGACGGGAACCGGCACGATTCGGCTGGTAAAATCGGTACACCGGCGGTATCGAAGAAAAAGAACGAAAAGTGAGAAAGAGAGAGAGAGGGAGGGAGGGAGGGAGGTGGGAGCCGCCGAAGGCCGGCGGTGGCCGGCTGCGGCCGTCGGAGGCTTCCGAGTCCCGTATCGTCCGATAGGACTTTCAAGAGAGCCAAAAAGAGAGAGAGAGCGCTCGGAGGGGGGCGCAGAACCTACCGGACGGACAGTGCCTCCGTTACGAGGCTCCCGATGGCCGACGAGCCGACGCAGATAGCCTGAGGACGGTCGAGCGGGC
>KE506302.1:177329-194687 GCA_000441515.1 Elaeis oleifera
GGTTCCTACAACTATCATGCTCTGGCAAGTCACAACAACAGACACCACTCCACTCTCTGTAACAGGCTCCACGTGGCAGACCACGGCGATAGCCACGACTCCATTCCACTATCCTCTGTAACAAACTACTCATGGCCCTGAACGGCCCACCACCAGGCAGTTGCGGACGTCGCTATCAATCTGTTACACCCTCCGCCTATAAAAGGGATCTCCAGATACGTTATTCTCTAAGCTCAAAACTCTATCTCAAAACTCTGCTAAACTTTCCATTCGAGCACTCCATTCTTGTTGAGGCAGAGAACTGACTTGAGCGTCGGAGGGTCTTGCCGGAGCAACCCCAACTCCGGTTTAGACTTCCTTTTGCAGATCCCGACGGCGACCGCGGCACCCTCGACTCCAGCTTCTCCGACGTCGGCAGATTTTGCACCAACAGTAGCCGACATTTGGATAGATCAAAAGATTGTAAAGCAACATTCAAGAACCTATTGGCATATGGTTATCGTATAATTATTTTTTGATCCAAATGCTCAAGGTGACCTAGGATTTAACTGTCAATCCTGATAAAGTCATCCATATTATATTTAATTTTTAAATCTATCACATGGATTATTTCGATCGAGATTTTACTGAATTAAATACACTGATATATTAACTCCTACTTATTCAGAGGGATCAATTCTATCTTGACTCACACACCAACTTCACAAGTACTTGACTATATCCAAAATTTTCATCACTGAATTAAAATTTAGATAATCTGGTACCAAAATATAATGTGTTACTTACAAGTCATCGTGGTGATTTCAGATCGGAGGGACACTTATACCCATATCCTTTGCGAGCTACTCTTAACAGTAAAGTGCTCAGTAGTTGGTCACATTCAGTGAGATGTACCCTTACGTCTCACTTGTATACCATGCCAGTGTCTCCACACTTCTTTATTAAGAGGACAACCAACGCACATGGCATGCAACGGCCTATACTTGATATAGCTATCGTCCTAACAATAGTATATTATTTGGTTGTAAACTAGGATTTACGGACTAAATGATATATCCTTCTATATCGATTTAAATAGTCTTAAAAACTTTATCACAAAATAGGAGTTCAAATAAGATGTATATAGAGTGATGAAAAAATCAAATAATATTTATTATTTTTAACAATTCATATACAATTATAATAATCAGCTCAATCGTCAACAGACTGATGATTGATTTCAGAACATAATTTTCAATAGTGACGAGATGGCATGGCATGCTCCCTCTCTTGGATTGGACTGCTGGTCCTTCCTTTAGCACCAATATGTTATTGCAGATATCTAATTAGGGCTGGAGTCACTGGAGCATGGTGGAGTTTGGCAAAGATGATGGCATTTGGTCCTACAACACCAGTCTCTGGCTGGAGAAGACTCCGATAGGGATCCTCCGATGCTCAAATCAGAAATTTAGAACAGATAAGAGAGAAAGAGAGCACGAGAGTTACATTATCTTAGAGGTCCTCTGGTGATCTTTATTTATAGATCGATGCTAGAGCTTATTCGATGTGCAGCCGGCTGCCCTTAGGAGTAGCGTGATTTGACGGGGCCTTATTCAATGCAGCCGACCATTCCTAGGAATGATATGATTTGATGGGAGCTTATCCGGTGTATAGCTAGTTGCTTTCAAGAGTGGCATAGTTTGATATTAAGTGGTATGATTTGATGGGACCGTATGGGGATCTCCTGTCGGCCTTTCTAAATATGGTGATCAGCCAGGGTTGGAGGAAGCATGACCTGATGCCTTATCCTTGGATCGATGATTTGAGCATAGGTGCTGGCGAGAAGTTGAAAGTCGGCATACAGGTCGGTAGCTAACATATGGGTTGGTGGTCGATACATGGGTCGGCCACCATCAAGCTTGTCTGCATCTTCAGATTGAGCGAGGATTTCTATCAATGCATGTCGTGGGATCTCACCTCGGTAGTTGGTGGAAACTTGACCCGAGGATCGGTTGGAAGTCATCCCCTCAATCGAAAATAGTCCGACCTAGGAGTCAGTTGGAGGTCGGCCCAGAGGTCAACTACAGTCTGAGTTGGTATAATCATCATGCCCCAGCTTCCCATGATGGACCCATCGTTATGCCGGAGCCTCCGCCATCCTAGGACTCCAGGGGATGAGTCCCAAGGTTGATGGTTGAGGTGGTACAATGCCATAACAAAATAAATCAAGATGAGATAACTATAATAATAACTAATTTTGTGACCAAGGTGGATAGACCCACAATCTACTTAGTCTATCTAAATGCCAGATGTGAGTTCTTGATTGGAAGAAAAAATTAAATAATAAAAAACTCAAGTTAGGCACTGTGGTATGTCTGAACTATCATTTGTATGGTATTCAATTATAAAGATAAGGCATACACTCCATGGGGAAGGAGAAAAATATTATAGCATGTGATTCATACCACATGTGCAAAATTCGACAAATAAGGATAATGAAAGAATGGATCCCTGCTTTCTCATTATGTGAGTCTTTTGAGAAAAATGACCGCAAATATAAGTATCCTTAATAACTTTCGGTTGTTTTCTGAAGTTTCAATTTAATATAGTATGCTACCAATAATCATGAGTGATTTGATTTAATGGGATATATCTAGAAAGGTAGTTTAATTGGAGCCAAAGGACTCTAGTGAGAAAGGAAGACTATTTTATTCATATTTTATTTATATTCATCGATTAACTAATTAATTATATTGCCTATGAGTAAAAGTACATAATTATCCATACAAGATGATAAGAGATTAAGTATGCTCTATATATGTAATTAATTAATTGAGAAATCAGAGATGCTTAAATCGATGTAACAAAATAAGTCTAGGGTACAAGCATACATTCTTTTCTTAATAAGTTAAGCTGCTATATACTCCTAACAGATATGTAGTAATGAGCTTTTAAATACCAGTATGCTGTCATTTGCTAAGTATGGATGTATAAAAAAAAAGATATTGATTTACGTGGAGATAAGGTGGAGCCCATCATGTGTGAGTAGGAGACGATAGAAATAGATTTGGGTTGGGCAACCATAGTGGGCCAACATGACCCAGCCCATTTCTATTAAAACTACTAAGACGCAGTTATATTTATAATCTCCCACTTCTATGAAAAACAAACTAACATTAGTTTTTTAAGAGAAGAAAACTACTCTTTGAGAGTTTTCTCCGAAAAGACTCTTTGAGATATCCTCCATAAAAAGAAATTCTCTTTGAATAAAACTCTCTAAAGAAAAGATATATCTTTACAAAATCATCTAGCCTATGGAAAAGATTGTATTCTGTTTGTGATTGCAACTGTGACTAGTCAGTAGAACAATCTAATCTGAAACCATAAGTATAAATTTAATTTTAAATCCCAACATTCATATTTTTTGATAGTTATTTACTTGAAAGTAAATTTTGATTCTAATATACTATAGCAATTATTCTTTTGTTGTAAAATTGCATTAGTACTGCATCCCATAAAATTATCAAGAGAGAAACAAGATCCACATCATAATCAAGAAAATTACTTATCTCAAAATATCAAGTTTGCATGTAAATTTGACATGCTTTCTTTATGTCCAAGGGTTAGCTGGAAAGATTCAGCATTTAGTACCAGGTGTTCGAGGATGCACTGGAGTATGGGTTTCATGTTCCATATAATAAACATTATTTACTGAATGTGGCTATCCAAACACATTGAACTTTATTCTTCATAGCAAACAACAAGGTACCATCCAGTAAAGAAGGAAGAAGCAAAAAGAAAATCTCAAATTGAAAAGGAGCTATTTAATCTTTGATATGCATGACTCAAACTATATTGGTATTTTAAACATGCATTTCTGATCCCTAGGGTGGCTAATTTCTTTCAATCAACTGACAAGTAGAGATTGCATTAATATGCTTGCGTAATACATAATTTATTTTACATTCATGACAATGACATTAGATGGCTTAATAATAGTAGTACTGAGGCTGACCGAAATGAAATAAGTGGTGTATTTGATGGTGATGGGGAGTATGCTGAAGATGTGGAAATTATGAACTAATGTAGAGTAATGTCATCCAAGATAAAATGCAAAAACATTCCTCAAGTTCTAAACCTAATGAGATCCCATCCCTTTTGCTCGATGATTCAAAGTCCTAGATCAAGGAGATCTGAAAGCAAGATACTTTGGTCCCACATCAGCTGTGAATTAGGGATATTCTACCTCATATAGGATGGGAGACCTTCCTACCATCAAGAGGCGCCTTTTGGGCCCAAGCCCAGGGACAAAGCCGTGAGGCCTGGCAGCCGAGGGCATGCCAGCTGGGTCTAAGGGCCCGACGTATAAGTCGTTGTATGCTTGAGCACCAAAGCAAACAATATCTTTATTGGGATGGAGTCGGATCCGTCCGTATGAGGCTGGAGTCCTCTGTCCACAACAATGGCATGTCAGGTAGGGCCTTCCGATAGACAGAGTCCCCTGACTGAGAAGTTTACTGTTGGGGGGACTTTAGTCCCACACAATTGTAAGTCGGGGGTACTTTGCCTCATATAGGATAGGAGACCCTCCTTCCCTCAAGAGGCGACTTCTGGGCCTAAGCCCAGGGACAAAGCCGTGAGGTCCGACAACTGAGGGCATACCAATGGGGCCCAAGGGTCTCTTCTTGGGATAGAGTCAGATCTGTCCATATGAGCCCGAAGTCCTCTATCCACAACAAATGGCACGCCAGGTAGGAGCCTTCCGATAGACAGAGTCCTCCTGACGGGGGGGACTATTGTTGGGAGGGACTTTAGTCCTACATCGGCTGTGAGTCAGGGATACTCTGCCTCATATAAGATGGGAGACCCTTCTTCCCTCAAGAGGTGCCTTTTGGACCCAAGCCCAGGGATAAAGCTGTGAGATCCAGCAGCTGAGGGCATACCAACTGGATTCAAGGGTCTGGCGTATAAGCTGCGGTATGCTTGACCGCTAAAGTGGACAATACCTCTTGCAGGCATGGAGACGAATCTATTCATATGAGCCCGAAGTCTCCTATCCACATTTTGTTGTTGTGGACAGGGGACTCCGGGCTCATACGGATGGATTCGACTCCATCCCAGCAAGAGATATTATCCATTTTGGCGCTCAAGCATACTGCGACTTATATGTCGAGCTCTTGGATTCAGCTGGTACATCCTCGACTGCCAGATCTCATGGCTTCATCTCTGGGCTTGGGTCCAAAAGATGCCTCTTGAGGGAAGGAGGGTCTCCCATCCTATATGAAGCAAAGTACCCTGACTACAGTCAATGTGGGACTAAAGTCCCCCCCCCCCCAACAATAGGGACCCCAAGTCAGGGGGACTCTGTCTATCGGAGGGCCCTACCTGGTATGACATTATTGTGGACAGGGGACTTCGGGCTCATACGGACGGATCCGACTTCATTCCAGTAAGAGGTATTGTCCGTTTTGGCACTCAAACATACCGTGACTTATACGCTGGGACCTTATACCCGACTGATACGCCTTTGACTGTCGGGCCTCACGACTTTATCCCTAAGCTTAGACCCAAAAATGGCTTTTGAGGAAAGAAGGATCTCCCATCCTATATGAGACAGAGTACCTCTGACTGTCCCCCCACCCCCACAACAGGAACTAATCTCAGTTTTGGATCTACCACATCGAGCTCCTATTGAAGTCATTCCTTAGCTAGAGTGGTGGCTTGTAGATCTTACTTGGATGGTAAGTATAGGCCTAATTTAAGAATTATGGCAGTTTTAGCTGTTCGAATTATTTCCCAGCTATATTATTGAATCTTACCAGCGCTTCACACAATGCTAGCATTAGTCTTCCATTTTACTTTAGTTATCCAATCTTTATCTTAAAATTGGTAGCGACTCCATTGCAAGTCTCCTCCATAGATATGCATACGAAGGTAGCACAACTATCAATTGATATTCATAAAAAGATAAAAGTGAAACTCAACAAAGATATCGCATAATGTTGGATCTAACATGCTTTATACTCGAACTATACATTGTAATCATGAAGTAGATGGAATTTACATTTGGATTCACTTTTCTATTCGTCAACTACAATACAAGCTTAAAGGGACTGATGTTAAAAAGCAGTTGTAATTACACAGATTAACATGCAAATGGGATGACTTAAGTGCAACATAGCCAACGACTGTTTCAATACATGTATAACCATTTGGGTGTCGATAAGATAACATAATTCAAAGGTGGCATCTTGCTTGCTAGCTTCAATATTCCGTAACATTGCCTCGACAAATCATATATTTAAGCTAAAAATTTGTCCCACGTAGGATGAATATGCGTTTTGGTTGGTGCTTGAAGACTTGATAGTTGGGTACGCTGGATCAAGATGAAATGTTGAACATGCTTGCAAGGAACAAAAACACCAACACATGATGATTAAGTTTTGCTCAGTCTTGATGTGAATATAAAACCTAAAGCAATAAAGGGAAATTCTACAATTATTTTATCCAGAGGCAAAGATAAAAAATAAAATAAAATAATATGTGAGAAACCAAAATATAAAGTTTTAGAAACTTAGGTAAAATCTTTATTTCATGACATTACAAGTGTCATATGATTAAACAAATAAACATTTTTCCATGAGCCTTCCATTGGGACATATGGCTACGCATGCAAGTCTAGATCATTATCTGCCATCGTGCAAGCCCTTAATCGTACCATGTCTTCTATAAAATAAATAACAAGCAAGAAAACCTTTTGACCATAGCTCTTAATCAAAATCATCCACCTATTTGAGACTGAGCGAGTTTGGTGAAACCAACGACTCCCTTGGTTCTCAGCTGCCCTTGCATCAGATGGAGACTTTGCAAAAATGTACAGGGCCATGGTTTTCCCAAACCATAAAACTTCGGACTTCTGCTCTCAAAGATCGAGGCAAAGGATAGGGTTATTTAGTCCACACAGATGACAACAACGAGCTCATCCCAAAAAAATTAGAACAAACAATGAGTGGGTCCTACCTTACATGAAAAGCCACCCGTGTAAGGGTACTCGGAACCGTTTGTCCGGCACCAACACCAAGGCCTCTTCGTGGCATCAACTCGTCGTATCTCCCGGCCTTATCCGAAGGACGATCCAACAGACGGCTATTAATTTGTTTCTCGAGAATTGCCGACATCTCGCCTTGGCTTCCTCTTTTCGTATATTTTTGTTATAGTTGGGCTTTTCAAACTTGCTTCCCGCGCAATCAGCAAGCTGACTTCAAATTAAAACTCTGACTCCTTGACGAGGTAAATCCGGCGTGGCCGGCGCTGACGCCAACGGGTGGATCCACATATCGTTTCGGTGAGGCTACGAACACCGCTCCCATTTACAACGTAGCCACATTTGAAAACATCTTTGTTTACTCCGGGTGGTAAAAAATTATTGAATGCACCAAGGGGTGGTAAAAAATTATTGAATGCACCAAATGCAAGTGAATCAGAGCAAATCTCAGAGCATATGCACGGTGAAAAATGTACAATTGAAAATTAATGAAATACAAAAAATAGCATAGCATATTATCCATTGTGAGATTTGCACAATCCAATTACACCTGACGCATCCAATACGGAGGCATTATGTATTGATACCAGCACATCAAGATTTCAGACCCTGTTAGTCTATTTATGTTATATCAAAAGGTAATGCTATATTTACTCAATATATCGTCTTCTAGAATTGGTACGAAAATTGGTATAAACTCAGTTTTTGGGTATCAAATATGTGGCTTGGTAATTTATTTGGAGCCAATATATCAACTTTGGCCCAGATGGTTTCGAAAGTTCATGTTTTGATCAAGTTTTGGAAGGTCTTGGGAGTCGAGATAATTTTTTTTTAATGTTTAATTGCAGGTTTTCAGGCAAGCTTGGTCTAGTCCATTTAGCTCAAAGTTAGATGAAGTGAACTGAATGATGTAATTTACATGTTATGCACCCGTATTGCCTCAAATTGATCTTGACACATGATATAACTATCTTGAACTTAAATTCACCTGGGTCGACCTTGTGTTCTACAAGTTAGGTATAGGCCCAAGCCACCAAAATTAGCAACATATAAAGGAGGAAAAATTATTTTAGCAAGAAAGCTTGTTCTGTCGGCAGATACTTACATCTACTTCAAGCCCGATGCATTCATCTAGATAATAGAGGTTGGTGTAGGTTGAATTAGAGAGATCTAGTCTTGCCGACCATCAACCCATGAATTTAAGATAGAATAACTATGTAGAAGATGTGCTTTGCACTTTTCATATACCATGTGGGATCCATAATAATCATGATCATTGCATTATATATGGAGGGTGGTGATTGTAAGGCTAGATTTAAGATTAATATTAAGCTAAATTGTATTAAAATTTCAGATGTCCTACATCAAATAAAAAATCTCAGATGTCATGTGGCATCACTTTCTTTTTATATTTTAGAAAAAAAATTAAAATTTTGTTTCTATTTTACTAATTTTAAATATAATATGTTGGTATAATTAATTATATTAAAAAATATAAATATAGTGATGGTGGTGGAGATAGCGATAATTAGGAATGTCAAATTATGACTCGACCAGTCAATCTGACTCATATACTTGATCTGCAATAGGTAGCTTTCTATTTAAGCTAAATATATTTGGATCATAACAAATTCACCATTTTGATTGTTTTTTAAATGGGGCAGGTTCGGATTTTAGGGTCATGATTTATTTAACCTATTTAATCTATTTAATAATTAGGTAGGTTCAGTAAACCTATTTAGTCAAATCTATTACCTATTTTAATCATCTTTTACCTCTCTATCTAAACACCATTACCATACATACCATTTATTGATCCTTATTTGTCCTGGAGTGTTCCTGAAGAGTAGAGATTGGAATCAAGATCTAAGGTTTCACCAAGTTTGGAAGAGGTGAAGAGGAACAACACCATCATCGACCAACCCGATCCGACCCTATCATCCTTTCTTTCCTCCAATTCCTCCATATATTCTCCTTAATCTCCAATCTCCTCCTTTCAACTTGAAGATCTATCAAAAAGCAACCAAGCATAAGGGTTGCCAATGTAGTAACCCAGGTTTTACTCTTATTTTATTATTATTATTTATTTATTTTTTTGGGCTAGCCATTTGACCACCTATGCGTGGCACGTGTGAGAGGAGAAAGACTCATGATGGGAGTTTATTCCTCCCTCCTAGATCTGTTGGGAGTCCTATAGGGCTTGCCGAACTTCGGTGAAATCCCTAGGGTTTGGTTTATCAAAAAAGATCTTTAAGTTTATCTCTATGCATCACCTCTCTAGGAATCCCCTTGATTTTTTCGGAGTGGGGTTCAGGGAGATACCATTTGATTTACTGATGATTAATCATCAAAATCGAGGTAAGAAGGTCCTAGCTTCATCTCCAACTTCTCCCCATCCCTTAGCTATCATCAATGATCAGTATATCACTGGCAAGTCACCTGGATTCGATTAAAACAAAATTGCTTGTCTTTGTTCTTCTTTTGTTTTCTGGTTTGATCCCATTTGAGTTGCCATTGTTTGGGGCTAAGGCTTCCACCAGAGTTGGGTTGGGTCCTTAGTCATCTTCCCTATGATCAAAGGAAGAGTAGTAGTCGGTCAATGAGCTGGGCTGCTTATTTTTTCTATTGAGCCGATCCGTGATTGGTTTCTCTATTCTTGTCTCCATTGTGTGTCAATATAGTTTTTTGCTACCGTCATTCTCTGTCAAAGATCGTGCATGGATGGATGCCTAGCACTACCACCAATTGCTGCCATAGATCGCCAGCTCCAGCCTTTCTACTGCTAAGTTTGAAGAAAAAAATAGGGGAGCGGGTTCCCCTATTTTGAAGAAGAATAAGAGAGAGTTGTCTCTCTTCTCTCTTCCCTCACTCCCTCTCTCTTCTCTCTCTCTCTCTCTCTATTTGTTCTCTCTCACTCCTTGTTTCTCTCTCTTGTCTTTAGTTGGAATCATAGGATTTTTAGATGTAAGATTTGGAGGATTCAATTTTGTTTATGATCACCCATAAATCTTGTCATGGATAAATGCTCATCATACTATTTTAAACTGACTTGAATTTTGTTATGATCCATTAGGTACTCGAATTCAAGACCCTTGGATGGTTAGATATTACCATCCAGCTTATTGTGTTGTTTTTCTCAAATTATTTCACTATAAATTTTCATTATAATTCTCTGGATATTGATTTTGTGCAAAGGTATGTGATCAACTGGATAAGAAGATGTTGATCTAGAGGATCTACGTTCTGATCCCTAAATCAAAGTAAATCCTTAAATCTTTATTAGATAGTTAGGTATTAAGTAGGATCAAAAAATTTGAGATTGAGTAATTCAACTATCAGAGCTTTGAAAATACAAATCTAATAATAATTTATTATTTATTGTGCTGATGGTTGATCGGGGATGTGCTGGGATTATGTTGTCGATTGGATATACTAGTTGTAGACTGGTAAAATATGTTCTAGAGTTTGTTTGTCAATAAAGATAAGAATTCTTGGGCATTAATTATCTATTTATATAAAACTATTTTATGCATCAGTAATTTTGCTCAATGTGGTTTTTGAGATGCATGATATATACTTATTTGTTAAGTATATATATATGGCTATGTATGAAGCTATGTACTTTTTATTATTGATCCTAGTTTGGATGGACTTGATATTTGTGTATATCAAATTTTGTAAAAAAGTGATATTAAATTATAATTCCTTGACAATCATAAATTTGAATTGTATGACTAAATGATGGGTTGTGGTACTCTAGGTTAGCCACTATATTGGTACGTAGCTATGGACTAGAATATAGTGTGGTAGTCCATGGGACTAGCCACCATATAGGTGCCCAATCATGGGTTGAAATATGGTTGTAGTAGTTTAGAGTTGAGCACCTATGGTCTTCTGGACTAGCTACTTTATTAGTGCCCTATTATAAACTGGAACATGGTTGTGGTAGTCAGAGCTGAGTACTTATGGTCCTTTGGCTAGCCATTATGTTGATGCTCTACCATAAACTGAAAATATGATTGTGGTAGTCGTAGGACTAGCTACTATGTTGATGCCCGTTATGAGCTAAAAATATGGTTATGGTAGTCTAAAGTCAAGCACTTAAATATTATCAGATCTAATTTATCATAATTTGAGATAAATATTTAATGTGATCTATTGCACAAAAAGATATATTTGTTATGTATATTTTATGATCGTGGTATCCTATGGCATTGGATTTATATGAGTAACAATCTTAGTTAATTTTTATTTATTGTTATTAT
Source organism: Elaeis oleifera (assembly GCA_000441515.1). Taxonomy (NCBI): domain Eukaryota; kingdom Viridiplantae; phylum Streptophyta; class Magnoliopsida; order Arecales; family Arecaceae; genus Elaeis; species Elaeis oleifera. The sequence goes on from KE506302.1 coordinate 188,619, forward strand.
ATTGATGTTGGTGTGCAAGAATTCTTACTGGATTGTAAAGCTCACAACCCCTTTTCATCTTTCTTTTCAAAGTTATGAGATATATTTATTTGGCAATGGTTGAGATTACGATTAGAAAGATTGATTCGATAGAGCATCATCAATACCAATCGAATGACCGAATTTTGTAAATTGTACAAGTTATAGTATTTGTTAGTATGAAATATTTTACTACGAGTTGAAATCATTGTGTTCATAGAAGTTTGAGATTGTAATGAATTTTAAAGCCTTATATATTCTTTAGGACCTTGTCCTAGAGAGTATACGGCCATTACATGGCCGACCTAGTTGGTGCCGCGGTTGGGGCATGATAGGGTGGTATCAAAGCTTAGATTCTGATCATTAGGGACTATGACTTAAGTAGTATTTGAACTTAAGTTTTTGATCACTAGGGATATGATAGTAGTAGCAGAAATAGATTCAAGTTTGGCTTTTAGATCACTAGGTATCGTGATACAATTCATGCCTAAGGTTTGGCATATGATGGGTACGTGCAAAAGTGCTGTATGACTTTTATCTCTAATCTCAATGGTGAGGTTGACCTAAGATAAGTATAAAGCAACTGAATGATTTATATTTCTTGATCATGATAAGTGGGGTTTGACCTAAGTGTAAGAGGTGTTGACCTTTGAATATAGGATGCTATATTGATAAGTTATATTGGGTTGTATATACCTATTCAATTATTGTTTAGATCTTGCAGGAATCCTAAAAATTGATGTGGGTGCAAATCGCTATAGCCATCTAGTTTATTGTTGATTATTTGATTTCAAGTTTTAAATTTATTAGCAAGTTGCTTAGAGCATGACCTAAGAAAGTGTTTAATGATATTAGAATGAAATATTTTTGAGGGTTGAACTTATACATGGATTATGAATGAAATTGACATGCAGAGGAAAACATAATTATGATGCCGCAAATACATATAATTTCTATTTGTTGATTAGATTTTATTGTGAAGACATGGGACTTGCATCTTAGTGGAATCTTTGATAATTTAACTTATCACCTTTGACTTGGATTACTTGATCTTCCCGATGTTTGTTGGAGATTATTGGGTATGTCTTTTTTCAATTCAAGGTTTAGTTTTTAAGCAAATCTAGGACATCTTGCTATTGTTTTTGAATTGTATAAAGAAATTGGTTTTGAGAGACTTAAATCAGTTTAACATGATAGGGAAGAGATTTTAGGTAGATTATTGATATATGCTATGGATCATGGTGAAGGAAGCTTTATGAGAAATAATCAGATTGATTCTACTCGTCGAGATGTTGACTTGAGTTTTTCTAATTTACTGAAATTTGGAGTTAATCCTTTTATAAAGAAGGTTAATTTGGAATTGCTTAATTGATGGTCAAGTAAATCTAGAGTTGACTCAATTCAAATTAATTCTAGATTTATCGGGTAGATGAGTGGTGGAAGCTTATATGATGGTTTCCAACATGAAAAGTAGATCAATGTTTAATCTTGATGTGATATGCTCGAGATATAGTAAGGATAAAAAACTTCAAGTTTTGCTTTAGTTCTATCTAAAAATTTGAAAGATTAGACCTTTTTGGGTTCTAATATAAAGTGGTTGTAATACCTCAGTCAGCAAAATCTACTTGCACAAATTTTAAAGCAGCACCAAAACAAAAAGGAAAAATAAAATCTAAAGAACTCCCATTGGGAGTTCATCTCTCATTGGACTCTCAATCCGAATCAAAGAATGATTCCAGGAGGAGTCCACCTCCTCCTCCGTCTAACTCTATTTAAAGTGACGAAGTCTCTTATGAAACTCTCATTGCCAGCCATTGGATCATTACCAGAGATCGCCTGCAAAAATTTTTTTCTCTCCTCTTCTTCTTCATAGAAGCTTGACATTGGATTCGATGGAATCGAAGCCAACCATAGCTGGAATGAAGGTAAAGATCACCTGATTCTCTAATTGATCCTTATTCTCGTCTTTCTAAGTCTTGAAAACATGAATTATGGCTGAATAATCACCAAGCTTGATGAAAATTTGGATGCCCTGCGATTCTCATGTTTTAGATCTAGAACTATGTCATCTTCATCTTTTTCCGGCCATCCTCACTACTGGCACATAGCATCGGTCCTCTACTTCTAACAATTGATTGCCAGCTGCCACTTTTATGCCATCATCTTCTCCATCTTTTTCTCTCCATTTTGGTTGAATCCAAAGACCATGTCGGCATTACATGTCGGCATTATTTTTCATATTTTTAGAATACCTTTTATTTTGCTGCCTTATTGACCGGTAGCTTCAGTCATACACAACCACACCGGTGGTGCTCCATTGTCCTCAAAATAGAGGGGAGGAGATCCCCTATTTCACCCCAAATGTAAGGTAAGAGAGAGGGAAGAAAAAGAAGAAAAAGAGAAAAGAAAAGAGAGAGATATTCTCTCTCTTCCTTCTCTCTTACCTTGCATCCCCACTTTCTCTCTAGAAAGTCCAATTTTCTCTCTCTACTTTCTCTCTCTTAAATTATTATCAGTCTTGTGAAGGTGTTAGAATTTAGAATTTTTATTATTTATGGTTTAAGACTGATAGAAGGATATATTTGAATAATATGTTCTGAAAGATACTTTCAGGATTCATTGAATCTATTAGTTCAGTATTCTACAGAGATAAGTAATGAACTATCTTTTCGAGATATTCATATATTATTTAAAATAAATAATCAGTCTATGAGTTATGCATGATTTATGAAACTATATTTGTATAGAAAGTGATTTACAAATTTGAGATTTTTAAAATATCATGATTTATTGATTTATTATAGAATATATATATATGTTTAGTAGAATTATGATATCTATATGTAATATTATAAAAGTACTTTGATATGGTTTAGATTTTATGCTTTCAACCTAACTATGTTTGGACTCTACCAATGAGGGTTATATTTTATTTTTTGACCTTGCCAATTGGGTTGGTGCATTGGTTTTTGACCCTACTAATAGGGGTTATATGTTGGCACTCTGATTGAGCTCACTTTCTATTCTGGACCTACCATAGGAATAAGTGTGGTCATGGTTAAGATTGTTGAGTTGTATATATTTGTTTCGAAATAGATTTATGATTATGTATATATATGAATATTTAAAATATTTAATCTATTTAAGTAAGCTTGAAATATGTTTTACATTTATTCATGGCGTTCTTTTGAATGTTATATCTTATGATAATATCTGAAATATTTAGTTGAGATATTCATTACTTACTAGGCTATCAAGCTTATCACCTCTCTTTTTATTTTCAAATTCAAATAATTAATTATGAATATGGATATTACTTTGAAAGTGTGTTAGAAGCAAGATTTATTATTATATTTTTATAGGATTATTATTTGAGGTATAAAGTTGATTTTGATTAGTTAAATTTGGACTTAATTGATTATGAGTTTTGCTGCAATGTATTGATATTATTTTTGAAATACTTTGTATACTTATTGAGAGAGTTCTTCATAAGTATGCAGCAGTTGTCGCGATCTTTGATTTGTAATTTTGGATCGAAGGTGTGATAGCGGTATTCTTGTCAAGATTCATTTGATAACCTTCAAAATTTGATAAATTTAGATCAAAGTGCACAGTGAAAGTATGGTGGTTTAAATCGATTAGAAATATTATTTTTGACTCAAAAGTTATTATAATAGAAGAATTGAATTAGCAAAGAAAATTTGTTGATGGCGATAAATGAAATATTATAATTTCTTTGGCTAATTTAGATGTAGCTATGTAAATTACATCATTAAGTTATCATATTGTAGACAATGCTAGGGAGACCCCAGGACATCTTAAATCAATTGTAATAGATTGATGGTCCTTCGCTTTGGCTCCAATTTGGAATGTTTTGATATGGATCTTCTTCTTCTAGTTCTGACAATATTACTTCATCTACTTAAAGAGGCTTGGGATTTTTTCTTAAATAGAAGTTTAATTCTTAAATATGAAAGATGTTAAGAGATGAAAGAAGGCTATAGAATGTGAAAAGTAACTGATGATCAGTGTTTCTTTCATTTTGTAAATAGTAGATTGGGTCGATTATGATTTCTATGTCGAATCGATCAAGAGTAATTAATATTACTGACAAAGAGTTATGGTATTTTATTCTAAGATCCAGATGTTAGTATCCTTTTAAGACAATCAAGAGAATTTCATATATATACAAGGATACCTTTGTTAGATATCATAATTTTTATGTTAGGATCTTATGAAGAAAGCACACTAAGAGAGATTTTATGGGAGCTCTTGGATGACATGAAGGTTGAGGACTTTCAAAGTTTAAGCCTTAAAGAAGTTTCTTGGATGACATGAAGGTTGAGGACTTTCAAAGTTTAAGCCTTAAAGAAGTTAATTTTAAGGATAAAATTTTGTTAAGAGGAGAGAATGTAGTAACCGAAGTTTATTCTTATTTATGATTGTTATTTATTTATTTTGGGCTGGCCACTGGACCACCTGTGAGTGGCATGTGTGAGAGGAGAAAGACTCCTTACTTCCGATGGGAGTCTATCTCCTCCTCTTCTGATTCCAGTGGGAGTCCTAGGGCTCGTCGGACTTTGGTGAAAGCCCTAGGATTTGGTCGATAAAAGGCCTTTAAGTTTCTCTTTATGCATCACCTCTCCTTCTCGATCATCACCAATGAGATACTAGGAATCTGCTTGATTTTCTTGAGTGGGATTCGGGAAGATACCATTGATTTACTAATGATTAATCATCAGAGTCAAGGTAAGAGGGTCCTAGTTTCATCTCCAACTTCTTCTGATCCCTTAGCTATCACCAATGACCAATATATCATGGATAAGTTGCTAGATTTGATTAAACAATGCCTATTTTGTTCTTCTTTGTTTTTGGTTTGATCCCATTTGAGTTGCCATTGTTTGGGGCTAAGGCTTCCACCGAAGTTGTGTTGGGTCCTTAGTCATCTTCCCCATGAATAGAGGAAGAGTAGTTGCCAGTTGGTGAGCCGGTCTATTTATTTTTTTCTTATTGAGTCCATCTGTGATCAGTTTCTCTATTCGTGTTTACACCATGGGTCAACATGATTGTTTGCTGCCGTCATTCTTCATCGGAGATCACATCTAGATGGATGCCTAGCACTATCGTTGGTTGCCGTCGTAGGCCGCCGGCTCTTGCCTTTCTGTTGTCGAGTTTGAAAAAAAATGGGGAGGGGGTTCCCCTATTTTGAAGAAGAACAAGAGTTGTCTCTCTTCTTTCTCTTCTCTCTCTCCCTCACTCCCTCTCTTCTCTCTCTCTCTCTTTATTTGTTCTTCCTCACTCTTTGTTTCTCTCTCTTCTCTCTAGTTGGAGTCATAGGATTTTTGGATGTAAGATATGGGGAACTCGATTCTTATTCATGATCACCCTAAACCTTGTCATTGATAAACATCTGCCATACTATCTTCGAACTAAATTGGATTCTTATTCATGATCTATTAGTTACTCAGATTCAAAATCTTTGGATGGTTAGATGTTGCTATTTGATTTATTGTGTTGTTTTCTCTAGAATTATTTCACTATAAAATTTCATTATAACTTTTTGGATATTGATTCGGTGCAATGATAGTACGATCAAATGGATAAGGAGACGTTAAGCTAGAGGATCTATGTTCTTATCCCTAAATAAAGGTAAATCCCTAAATCTTTATTAGTTAGTCAAGTACTAAGTAGGATCGAGAAATTTGGGATCAAGAGTAATTTAGATATTAGAGCTTTGAAAATAAAAATCTAATAATAATTTATTATTTATTATGCTAATGGTTTATCGAGGATGTGTAGGGATTATATCGTTGATTGGACATGCTAGTCATAGACTGATAAAGCTTGTTCTAGAGTTTGTCATCAATACAGGTAAGAATTTTTGGACATTAATCATTTATTTATAGAAAAACTATTTGTATGCATCAATGATTTGTTCGATGTGATTTTTGATAGATGTATGATACATACTTATTTGTTATATATATATATACATATATGTAGACACACACACACACACACACATATATATATATATGTGTGTGTGTGTGT
>KE506303.1:0-25777 GCA_000441515.1 Elaeis oleifera
ATATATATATATATTATCGGTGGTAACCGGCGATAACGACTATGGCTAGGGGTACTGCTAGTTGAAAAGCGTAATTGGAGTTGGTGCTTCTAAAAATACCATTCCAAATAGCGTTTTTAGAAGCGTCATTTGGTATCGCATTTTTAGAAGCTCCATCTGATATGATATTTTTTGAAGTATCATTTTAAAAAATATTTTTGTAAATATTATTTAAAATAATATTTTTATCTTAATTTTTTAACAAATATTTCTGGGTGGACCGTCAGATTGGCTACGATGGTACTTAAAGCATTATTTAAAATAATATTTTATTTTTAAAATATTATTTAAATAATATTTTTAATAAAATCCTATATCCAGAAATAAGTGGACACCAGCACCAAAATCCAAAAGACAAAACAAAAAAATCAGCATACCAAGAAACGACTCCGACTTTCTCCCGCATCGTTCCAGTCTTCGACGTGGTACGAAACGCGTACTTTGCAGCCAACCCGGGCTTACATTCCGCGTCGTCACGCGTTCGCACACGATTCCCATCAGTTTCCCCCGCTACTTTACGCGTCGAGATTCGATAGCCGAGCGATTTGATGTAGATGAGCGACTTTTAAGACGTTGAAAACTACCACACACCCCCACAGCTCAGTGTCTTCGACACGTTGAAGACAATCCAACGTATGGCCTGAATGTCGTTTCGCTCGTAAGCTGGAGCTTCTAATTCGGAGTGTTGTGCAAGTAATTATTACAGAGTGGATTCTCCCGGTATTTATATAACGGATAAGGCTATATATATATATAATGGATGGAACTCGAAAAAGAATAAAATAAAATAAAATGCCAAGCCTTATTGTGCAGACTGGGTGGATGGCTTCTCATTCTCACCGAATCTCAAATACATTTTTCTTAAAAAATAATCTCAAATTACACAGCCGGCTGGATGCCAATAGCAACATTGTTCTTAGGGACTCAACAAAATTGTTATTACATGACTGTTATTTGTCTTATACTATGTAATTTTTATTTAATACTACAATAATTTTGTCATGTTATAATAAAAATAATAATCAATATGAGGAAAATATGTTATTATTTTTGAATCAATATTCATTATAGGCAAATACTATTACCATTTTAGACGGTAGAGAATTTTTTAAAAATTATATAAAACCTAAAGTAAAAAATATTTTAAAAGAACGGCATGAATGAAAATAACAAATGCTATTTGTATATTTATTATAATTGAACTAGACTAGATTCGGTTGGATGAATTTGATGTTGAAATCAACCCTATGAAAGATAGACACAAATTTCATATAATGCAATATAATATCCAACTTGATTATGCGGTGCATAAGTTAAATATCTTTATGTCATATTAATCTTATAAGATAATAGATCATATCTAAAAATTTAGTTTATTAATTTTGTTTGGCAATAGAAGCTTTTCCACCTCTCATTATTTATAACAGCGATTATTTTTCAATTTATATGATCTATTATAGCAGTCATCTTTTTCTCCATCATTGTTTATATAATATAGTTGGGGGGTCTGAATTCTGATACCATCATATCGGCTGCATCGGAACGCTACAACGACCGTTATTAACATGAATGAGAGATTATTTTCTTAATTCCTCCTTCAGTATATAAACCAACCGGCGGAAAGCTTGGCTCATTGCCTCCATAGGCCATACTCAACTCTCCCTCTCTCTCCCCCTCTCCCGCCAAGAAAACTCACGACTCGATATGGCAGGGTATCCGCCACCGGGTTCCGGCTACCCGTATGGGGCACCCCGAACCCCTACGGCGCCGCCCCTCCACCGTCGGCACCGTATGGCCCGCCGGCGGCAAGCCCCCAAGGAAGGCAAGGGCCAGGGGGCCGGCTACTACCAGTACCAGACACCGCCGCCGCTGCCGACGGGGCCGTATGGAAGCCCGTTCGCTGGGCTGGTGCCGTCGGCGTTCCCGCCGGGGACGGACCCCAACGTGGTGGCGTGCTTCCAGGCGGCGGACCGCGACGGGAGCGGCTTCATCGATGACAAGGAGCTCCAGCAGGTGCTCTCCTCCTACAATCAAAGCTTCAGCATTCGGACCGTCCACCTCCTCATGTACCTCTTCACCAACGCCAACGTTCGCAAGATCGGTGAGCCCTGATTTACCCCTTCCACGCCTCCCCTTCTTTCCGAAACCCTGAAATTTTGATTGGATTCCCTTTGGAATTGCCGAACTGGAGCCCTAGGCGCACTATATTGTCGCTGTTTGGTTGGCCTCGCTTGCGCCGTTGGTTTGGGTTTGCGACTGGGTTTGTAACAATTTAGGGTTTGTGGGTTTGGGGAATCACAGGTGGCGCATGATTTTAGAAAAACAACGCAAAAATTGTTAAAAAGCTCGAGACCTTTTGTCTTTGGCGATAAAAGTCTTGATTTTTAATAAAGCATTCACTATGAAACGCGGTAATGCGAGAAACAATCAACTTCAGGGATGGTGAAAAGGATTAGTTTTCGCATATCAAACAAAGGACAAGTTTTACTTTCAAAGGGCACGTATAAGTGGTATCCATAGATAGGTTGAACTCCAATGTTTTTTCCCATTTATACCCTAAATTTATTATTTTTATTTACTTATTATTATTATTACTACTACTTTTGCATTTATGCACTTCAAGTTATAATTTCCAGCATGTGTACTTCTGCGAGTCAGTGTTCTGTTTAGTTATGCTCCTTTGTTTGAATGTGATCTTTCAGGAAAATGACTGTTTAGATGCAAAATCTGCAACATACCCTTCTAAGTATGCATAAAAGCCCTTCTAAATTCACTTGTTGAGGTAATTTTGTGGTTGGGTATGGGTTTTTATCCAGCCAACTGTAGTTGACTGATTGTGGGTAGATGGTCGGAGAAGGTAGAGAGGTATAGCTGAACAAAAAGTGGTTTACAAAGATAAACATGTAAACTGCAAGTTGTCAAGGGTATTCATGCAAAAAAGACATATTTGATAGCCCTGGAATATTATTATTTGGTGCTATGTCTAATCATAGTGCGACTAAGTCGTCTATTGAGACGGTTCCATAAACTTACTTATTTGTTGTTTGATGGTACCTTGCCCTTCAAAATGGCCCCGCATTTCTTAATTCTTAAAATGGTGTGTTTAACATTTTGATAGTAAGTGCCCACCCCAGAAGAATGAAGATTTGACACCCACCACTGAAATGAAGTGCTTTCCCTCTCATGCGAGTCGGCACTTTATGCATATGGTATCATTACTCTTCAGATAATTGAAAAGTTGAGTGATTCATAAGTTGACTGATTTATAAGTGTGGTTTCTTGAATTATCATATTTCTACATAATAAATTTATGAATGATTCATGAGTTATTTATTGCTGTTGCTTTTATGTTGGATTTTGCATGAGGCAATGCATAGATCTGCATACCTGCATCAGATTAATCATAAAATCGTTTTCAATTTTCAGTTATCATAATCCTTTTGAATGTATAGTTACTAACTTTCCTTTTGAAGAGTAATTCCACAATCACATAAATTTCAATAAATGGAATGACAAAATTGTATTCATCACATAATCCATATTTGGGATCTTCAGCTGAGCTCTTCCACTGGAAAAGCAAAACTATTATTTTGAAGAACTTACCTGTTTTGAGAGGAGATTTGGTGAGCCATATCTTGAGCTGTTAATTTGCCATAGCATTCTTAGTTCTTTATTTCAATTTTGATTCTGTCCTTAAACAGGTAATAGGAATGCACAACATCCTTAAATGTCTACTTGAATTAGTTTTCAAGTTGACAGCAAACTAGTGATTTGATGAGAACCTTCCTGTTCTTTTAGAATGGCACTGTTGATGGTTCACATAAATCACCACTAGAATGCACGGTATTTTCTAGTTTGGTTGCATGTCTTGTCTCTTGAGTCAAGCAGACTGGCATGGCTGCTGATTCATAGGTTTCCCATCCAACCAGCTACAGCAGTTAGGTTCTGGTAATATTTGTTTGTGCTACTATTTTTTCCTTTGTGTGGATAAAAGGTCTATAACTACTCTATCAAAATGCTGGAAATTATGATGTTATCAGTCAGAATATTGGTTGTCATATCATTTCTCCATTTGTAATTTCAAGTGCCTTGAGGTCCCACTGGTTTCTTTTCTGGTGAAGTCTGGATGGTGGTGTCATTTCCTCTGGTTGCCTCTTAAAATTTTAGAAACAAGATTATTGTGCCATTATTTTTTCAAGCATGGAGCTTCTGCCTTTAGAGCTCAAATTGCACCCAGATGCTGCTTACTGTTGTTCCATAAATAATAGCTTTTGCACTCCATCCAGCAACTCTAAAGTATGATTTTATGACTTTTATTACTTTGCAGGTCCAAGGAATTCACCTCAGTGTTCTATAGCCTTCAGAACTGGAGGGTACAAGATTTATGAATCTTTGTTGTACAACACCAGCCCTTTATTTTAATTGGTTGCTCACATATTTACCTTTTTAGGCCATCTTTGAGAGGTTTGATCGTGATCGCAGCGGTAAGATTGATGCATCAGAGCTGCGAGTAGCTCTTCTGAGTATTGGATTTGCCGTTTCTCCGGTGGTTCTGGACCTGCTTGTGTCCAAGTTTGATAAATCTGGAGGCAAAAACAAAGCCATTGAATATGATAACTTCATTGAGTAAGATCCTTTCTTCCTGAATCCATTTTAAGGCAATTTGGGCTTACACTTTAAAATATTGTGGGATTACTTTATGGTATAGTTTATCTTTCATATTGTTTACTTACACTTTGACTTATTTTGCTATCTTTGAATGCCTTGCAGATGTTGCCTTACTGTTAAGGTAATTCATTAACTCATTCACTAATTTCTGATACACACAATTTTCTTTGATGATTGTAATTTTCTATTGTCCTCCATAGTTTGGACCTCGAATTGAAAGTCCCGTTTTCTCTTTTTTGAATTGTTGGGACGGCAGGGGCTGACAGAAAAGTTCAAGGAGAAGGACACCATGTACACAGGATCGGCCACTTTCACTTACGAGTCCTTCATGCTTACCGTCTTGCCTTTCCTTGTTGCCTAAAGAAAGCTGTGTATATAAAGCGTTGTTCTCTTTCTGGCGTATTAACTAGTGTAACCCTTTCCCTGGCTTGTTTCCTTTCGAGTCATGTTGGTTGTGATACTGTTTAATAATGCTTCCTGGTGATAAGATCGTTTTGTTGTAATGCTTCACTATATTAAGTTTTAACACCAAATGGACAGGCTTATATCTTTCTCTCAGAAGGTTGTCTCTTTTCACTACTGTTCTTGATTTGGATTTCTAGCAACAACTATACTGATGTTTGGCCTACTTGCACTCCCTAACTAACATTCTTGGAAGACCAGAGACAGTTTGGGCAGTTAAGAACGAGCGGTGTCATCATGCCCTCGCTTCACTTTGTTCCTTTAGATGGTTTGCTTTGTACGTGATCTCTTTGTGGACATGAGATAAGCAAAATGGAAGTGCTTGGTGATGGCTTTATAGTCAAATTGAACCTCAGGCAAATAGTTGAGTCATTCAAACCTGCATACATGATCATAATAGGCTAATAGCAGACTTTTCCCAAACTTTGTTGTGGGATTTGCTGAGATTTGGCGATCTGTTAGCTCAGATTTGCATGCTGTGCTTTTACCTGCTCCATCTGGGAATATCCATCAAAATGAATGACAAATTAAATGTGATTTGTATACAATTTTAGGGTCCAACTGAAGACCAAGTAGGGAATATTGCATCAACCGTGGAATGCATGAAAAGCAAAACTTATTTGTTTGGTTGGGATCATGAGAGGATGGATGGATGGATGGTCTCGATCTATCGTTTGATTCACAAAATTATAGGAAGAGTGGATGAAAATGAGGGATTGTCCGTCCTTTCTGGTCCATTAATTTGTATCCTTTCAAATTGAGAGGATGCAAGAAAGATAGATGGAGCATGTGAGAATGGATTTCTGTATTGATAAAATTATTTTTATTAATTTTTTTAACAAACAATAATATTTTCTATTTTTTCATTCATATTATTTTTTTATTTATCTATACTATTAGTTATATACTATTAAATTTATTACTAATTATTATAATTTTAGTACATAATTTTATTATTATAATTAAATAGTTAAAATTATCTTCTATTTTTATTTATATTTATTATTTCTAATTAACTTTTTGTGTAATATTAATTAACCATTTAAATTAATTTATAAATTAATTAGCTATATTCATTAATAATTAATTTATAAAATCATATATTAAATTAAAGTTAAATATTTATATATTTTTTACATAATTATAAATTATAAAGATTATAAGTTTCTATATTGCTTATTTTTTAGTATAAATAAGTATTATGAATTGATAATAATAATATTTTTATTAAAAATCAGTTTAGTAAAATATTATACAATATTATCCATTCTTCCTTTCATTCCTCTTAGATTAAACAGATGGAGAAATCATTATCATCCATCCTTCTATTTTCTCTTTCATCCATCTTCCTTTAATCTGTCCTATATATCAAACAGAGAGTTTGAGAGTTCTAGTCCACATTTATATGCGCTAATATTCAATTCTCAGAAGAAGGCAGTAATTTGATAAGTGATTTTAGATATTCCTTATCTTGGTCAATCTTTATGCTTCTTGTTGCTACCAAAAGTCGATTTGGTTAGGTTGATGGGTTGGAGTTAAGGATAAGAGGGAGAGAGTGATGACTTAGGGACTCCAGGAGTTGGTCAAAAGTTGGAAAACTGTCATAGAGGTTCAGATCTGTGCTTTGATCTCTTGGAGCACTCTGAAACACCAAAGATAAAAGAAGTCCAGTTGTTGGTAGTTTTCCAGCGGGGTCTCTCTAATACTTAAGTCAGTCTATCTTGGTGGAATAAAGGAGATTCTAAAAGATGTGGTAGAAAGAGATGACATCATAAGGATGGTGGAAGTGAAAATGAGTAGGAAGTCTAAATTTATGGAGGAGGGAGGAATGCTCTATAAGTCCAAGAGAGGTATAGTTATATAGAGACATTACTCAGCATGCAACTTCACTCAGCATGGAACTGCAATAGATCTGTTTGGAAGATTGCCACTCATAAGGTATTTTGAGCTTATGAGTGAGGACTCGGTGACTCAGAAATTTCTATAGTGACTCAATGGGACTTACGCTTACTTAGAGTGTGTCCAACTTATTTAGAGGGCTCCCGGAGAAAGTTTATATAGGCAAGGGCTGGAGCTTATGGTGCCAAGGACATATGAGGGAGGTCGGGAATAATCATTTTGCATGTTAAAAGTTTGTTGGAATATGATGAGATATGGATCTCATGATTGTAGAGGTTGCTGTGCTGTTGTGGGCTAGCTGTCACTGAGTGGAAGAAGATTTAGTTTGCTCTATGCATTCTCATGATGGCTATGTGACTAACTATTGCTAAGTGGAGGGAGATTTGGTTTTCTCCGTGCACCCTTAAGATGGCTATATGGTAAAACTAGTTGGCCAAGAGGATGGGCTCCATGAATGATCCCTATCTCTTCGATCATGCCCTATCATGTGGATCAGATGTAAGGTGTATCACTTCTCTTAGCAATTATGCTTGTAGCATAAACCCTGGAGACACCTTATGCTTTATTAGAAGATTCGATATGTTTGGACTTTAATCTATTGCAAGCGAGACCTGTACTTTTTTGTGAGCAATACAAGAACCCTTGAAGAATGGTAATGACCATCAAGACCCTCCTAGCCTCGAGGCTAACTCGCCAAAAAGCCTATCAAAATTGATTTTCACCATCGTTCAAGCCGTCCTTTGCTTTGTGGTGGAAGTTGTTAGTGTCATCAGTCCCTACTAAACTTGCTGTTGCTTGGAAGGATCTCTTGGTGGGTCGTTGTGCCAAAGAATGTTTGGCTGGAAGGGTAATTAAATACAGTAATATTTTTGTTTGTTTGTTTTTAAATACAGTACGAAACCCTATGCATGATGCATGGTTCAAGATTGACACTTGCCATGCAATTGAAAGAGGATCAGATCTATTGATATTTATCGACAATATTAAGCTAACTGGTTCAAGCTGAAGCCATTGGATGTAGTTATTTACAATTGAATTAAGTTGAGTAATACCCTATTTAAGAAAGAGAAGAAGAAAAAGAAAACAGTTGATTATAGCTATAGACCATTGCAATATGTGAGTGAAACGAAGCCTAAGAAGTTGGTTTTGTATATTCTTTAATTCTCAGATCACCAATTTTGAGATAAATTGGTATTTGTATGTGAGATCCTTATTAGGATATCCTAGAAAGTAGAAAGTAGACTGGACACAGTGAAAATAAATAGTAACATAAAAATAATCTATATTGCCAAGATAGTTGGTAATAAAAGATGCTAGTCACATGGATATTATCCCAATGGGAATTAAGTGTGAGATCTTTTCCTTGCTCTAGGTTCTTTGCTTGGACTGCAATGTCTAAAGATGAAACACTAACATATTTGTCAACTAGTGTTGGAAAAAATTGTATTCATAGTCGTCAGTGTCATTATGTTTGTCAACTAGAGACACCATAATTTTGATGTGAATTTTTTACTATTTAAAATAATGAGATCACTACAGATTTTCTCAAGATCAACAAGAAGTTATACAAATATATCATCAAGAATAAATCTTAGCCTCTATAAAAAAAAGTCAGCAAATCTCAACAATAGAGGATATATCTCATCATATGTAGATGTTTGAAATAATTAATGAAGAAATTTTTTAAAGATCAAAATAATTCAATTTATAGCTCTCAATGTCAAGAACAATAGATTAAATTTTATCAAAATTGAAATATAATCAGTTATCCAATCATTCAACAAAGGAGCATTCTTTCTTATTTTCTTCTTCTCTATCTTTTCTTGTGCCACCCCTAGTTTTTGTGCCGCAAGGTTTTTCGCTCGATCCTATTTATCCCACCAAGGGTTAGGCCACCATCTTTTTCTTTATTTTAAGAAGATGTGGGTCCCACATAAGGAGGGACCACACCAACAACCAGCTCATTGGTATTGGAACATTGGTGGCCAAACTATGGTATGTGGCATCATATTAATAAGTTTGTGGTTTGCAATAATTTGGGTAAAGATGTGAACTAAAAATTCAAAAGAAAACAAGAAACTTGTCAAAGTTTGGAAATGATTATATAATTGAAAAAGAGATTTTCATCTTAAGAAATAAGAAAAACTTCTAATGAATAAAGAATTAAAGTTGTTAACATATTATATTCATATAAAGCAAATAAACAAATAATGGTGGGAAAAATCTCGATGAATAAATCCTGTAGATTGTAAGTAAATGTTAGGGCTTATAAAAAAAAATTCACTTAGTAATTGATCTTGCGAGAATGTCAAATTTTTTTGCAATCCGGCCCATATTGAATCTCTCCCGAGCTATAATTCCCTTATGGATTACAAATGATAAATTTTCCTATATGATGCTCCAAGATAAACATGTCCTAATTATCATCCTTGAGAAAATCAAGGTGGGGCTCCTGGTCATCCTAGATCGAAGCAAAAAGATGGGATGGGGTCATGGAGGAGCATCAAGATGCAAACATGGAGGAAGGTGAAAAGATGGGATGGGGTCATGGAGGAGGAGGTGAAAAGGATGGTGGGTGAGGATAGGATGAAAGAGATGGACATTGGCAGGTTTGGTGACTAAGGCGGAGTAGATGCCATGACTAGAATATTGGCAAGAAAAATATTGAGAGAGAACAAACTAGAAAAATGATTCTCGGCAAAATATAAATGCACAAACAAGTGCTAAAAAACATCCAAAAAATCTCTCCACTCGAATGAACCTATGAGGAGACAATATTCTAACACACAAATTAGCATAAATAATAACCACAAAATCAAAATAACAAACACGATGAACACGCACAATTTTAACATGGAACCCCAAAAAATTTGAGAGAAAAAACCATGGGACACAAAGTCTACTTTAAAATTCCACTACTTCAAAGTGAGTTGTAAGAGATTATTTTAGTTGATCAAAGGAGTACATAATTTCAATTCATCCAACAAATCAACCGATCAACAAGAAAGACTAGTGCAGAAATTTTTTCAAAACAGAGCTATTGATTTTGAACTAAAACTAACCTTATAGAGCTCTAAAAATCATCTCCACCATTCAGAATGAAGATTGTGAGTTATTTATCTCCTGTCAAAATTTCAGCTTAATCAGACCACAATGATCTTCCGATTTTTAGCTTGATCGTGACTGCACTCTATTAAAAATTTTGATATTCTCCAAAATTGAGGCTTCTATTCTTACAACAGAGAACTGCCTTTCAGAGCAGAGAAAAAAAATCATAGGATGTCAAGAGCTATGAGTCCTCTATCTATTGAGAAAAAAATCAGCTCGATCGAATCACAAATGACCATTTGATTGTTAGGCTGATCAAACTGCTCCCTGTTGAAACACTATGAAATTTTTTGCTCTCTCTCTCTTTCTCTCTTTTTTTCTCTTTTTCTTTGAATGCCGATGCTACCTCTTCTCTTCTGTCTCTCACCCTCTTGTGTACCCTAAATAAGTAAAATGATGAATATATATATCATTATGGATGGGCCAAAAATAATCCTGATGGGCTCTTCTAATTGTTGGGCTTTCTCTACATAAGAAAGACCCATAACACCCAATAATTCCCCCCCTCTCAACTATGTAGAGATATTCGCCAACCTGATGATTAAGTGGCAAGACTCGAACTTTCTTTTTTGTAGAGGCTTGGTCAAAATATTAGAACCATTATCATCGATGTGAATCTTCTCAAGTTTCAACAACTTATTATCTAGCGCATCGCATGTCTAATGCTACCTCACATCAATGTATTTTGATCTAGCATGAAAAATTTGATTCTTATCAAGATGAATGGCGCTTTGGCTATCACAAAACAATATATACCTCTTCTGAGTAAAGCCAAGCTCCTTTACAAATCTTTTCACCCAAAGCAACTCCTTGCATGCTCGGTTATTGCAATAAACTCTGATTCGGTAGTAGATAATGCAACATACTTTTGTAGTCTCGATTATCAATCCGCTGCTCCACTTATGAAAGTGATCAAGTAATCGAAAGTTGATTTTCTAGAGTCAACATCCCCAGCCATATGAGAATTGGTATTGCCAACAAGAATAAGTTTATCATTCCTGAAGAAAAGCTTTAAATTTGCTGTGCCTCGGAGATTCTCATGATCCACTTCACCACATCTAGCATTCTCTACTTGGTTCAGAAGAATCGACTGACTACACCAACAGCATAGGTCATATCTGGCCTTGTGCATACCATAGTATATATTAAATTACCTACTGCAGATGCATAAAGGACTCTCCACATGTCTTCCTTCTCTTTCTCTGTAAAAGGACTCTACTTGTGACTAAACCTAAAGTGTGTAGCAAAAGGAGTGCTAACCACTATGCATATTGAATCTTTGAAGTACCTTCTCAATATACTTCTCTTACGATAGCCATAATTTTTTTGCTTTTTTGTCTCTTAAAATCTGCATGCCAAGAATTCAATTTGCTAGCCCCAAATTTTTCATTGCAAAAGACTTGCTCAACTCTCACTTCAACCTATTAATCCGAAAAGCATTCTGACCAACAATAAGTATATCATTAACATAAAGCAACAACATAATAAAGTCATCATCAGAGAATTTTTGTATGAAAACATAATGGTCATAAGCAGTCTTTTGGTAGCCTTGCTCCTCCATAACAGACTCAAATTTTTTATACCATTGTCTTGAAGCTTGTTTCAAACCATACAAACTTTTTTCAATTTGCACACATAATCTTTCTTTCTTTCACCGTGAAACCCTCTAGCTACTCAATGTAAATTTCTTCTTTCAAATCATCATGAAGAAATATTGTCTTTACATCCATTTACTCAATCTTCAAATCAAGCCTTGCAGTCAAGCCTAATACAACTTTGATAGAAGATATTTTCACAACAGGTGAGAAGATCTCTTCTAAATCAATTCCTTCTCTGACTGTAGCCTCTGACAACCAATCTGGCTTTGTATCGTGGATGTGAGGAGTTGTCTTCTTGCTTCAACCTATAAATCCACCGATTTTTCAAAGCTTTCTTGCCTTTTAGAAGTTATACCAATTCAAAGGTGCAGTTGTCATGCAGAGACTTCATTTCATCTTTCATAGCATCAATCTAATGTTGCTTTTGATCATTTTCTATAGCCTCTTCATGATACTCAGGCTCTCCCCCATCAGTCAATAGGACATATTCATTTGATGAATACCAAGTGGAAGGTCATCAATCTCTGGTAGACCTTCGAGATGGAGAGATAGGTGCCTACAACTGATCACCATTAATCTCATATGCGGGGGCATTATTATCCATAATGCCCTGTTGTTCATGCTGATGCTAATAGCCATTCCGAGCAACATCATCTATATTATTTTGATTTGGATCAGGCAAAGGTATCAAAGAGACTGGATCCAAATTTCTCAAATTATCACTGCTCTTGGAAGTTTTCTCTGCCTTCTTAATATTTTGTTAGTTTGATCTTCACAGAATATCACATCTCTACTTCTAACAAGTTTTTATGGGTGAAAGTAGTATGGATATTATCCATCTGAATCTGTTTTCATATCCGATCAATTCAGATATGGATAAAAATTTCAAGATTCGACTAATATCCATATTTGTATTCATATTTATCAAAGAAAATAGATATGGATATAGATAAACAACTATTCGATCTGTATCCGTATATACGAATATATATGTAATCTTATATAATTTTATATAGTATTTATTAATTTTTAAAGAAATATATAACATACAAATATGCTATTAACTTGATTTATCATATATGTAGTAATATCTTTGATTTTGTAATTACAAAATTTAATTATCTAAGTTATATCCGTAATTATATCTATATTTTTAGTATTCGAATTGTATCCATATTGTTTAAACAATATGGATATAAATTTTTTATCCAATAATATCCATATCCATATCTGTATTCATCAGACGAAATGAATATGGACACAGACATGCTAGTATCCGATCCATATCTGATTCGGTTTCAGCCCTACAAGCTTCTGTTCTATAGGATCATATAACCTATAGCCAAATTCATCTTGACCATAACCAAGAAAAATGCATTGATGTATCTTGGCATCTAGCTTTGATCTTTTATCTTCTGGGATATGTACAAATACTTTACGACCAAAATATGAAGGTGGTCGTAAGAGACATCCTTACCAAATCACACTCTATTTGGAACATCACCTTGCAGTGGAACACTAGGTGACAAATTAATCACATGCGTCACTTATTTAATGCTTCACCCCAAATGACTTCAACAATTTTGCTTCTGAAAGCAAGCACCTGATTCTCTAAATCAATGTTCTGTTCATCCTCTCAGCTAAGCATTAAGTTGAGGTGTCTTTGGAGTGGTCTTTTGGTGCCTGATACCTTGCAACCTGCAATAATCATCAAAAGGGCCTCCATATTCTTTACTATTATCAGTGTAGATACACTTCAACTTCTTCCTATCTATCTTTCAACCAAAGCCCGAAATTGCTTGAACACATCAAGTATCTGGTCCTTCTTTCAAGGCATAAACCCAAAGTTTCTCGAATGATCATCAATAAAGGTGACAAAATAAAGTGCATGACCAAGTGATTGTACCTTTAAAGAACTGCAAACATCAGAGTATATCAGCTCCAGCAGGTCTAATTTTTTGGAAGGGGATGACATTTGAAAGAGACTCTGTTTTGCTTTCCTGTCAAACAATGAGCATATCTTTTCAGCTTTGCACTCTTCACCCTAGGAACAAATTCTTTTTGGCTAGACAGTCAAGTTCTTTTTCACTCATGTGACTGAGTCGCTTGTGCCATAACTCTGTTGATTCTTCATTCTCCAAGACATTCACCATAGCTTTGGAGATTGAAACCTGTGTTCAGTATACACCAGAACATTCTTTCCTCGAGCCAAAACCAAAGAGCCTCTGATAAGTTTCCATTTACCTCCTCCAAAATCATTGTAGTATCCCTCATCATCAAGCTTTCCAACTGAAATCAAGTTGAGGTGAATTTTAGGTACATGCCTGACATCTTTCAGTATTAGTTGTGCTCCATTGTTAGTCTCCAAGTACACATTTCTCATACCTACACTTGTAACTCAACATCATTGCCCATATTTAATACACCAAAATCATCAGATATGTAGGATGAGAAGAATTCCTTATGAGATGTAATATGATATATTGCAGCAGTGTCTACCATCCAGCTTGTCTCATCACAAGTGAAGTTTACAATATTCTCTTCTTCATGAACAACAATGAGATCATCACTTGTAGAAGCGGTGGCAACTCGATCATCATCCTTTTGAACTTTTCTTTCATGTTTGTCATTGCTACCCTTGCTCTCTCTTCCCCACTGATAACAATATTTTTTGATGTGATCTGTCTTCTCATAATGATGACATTGGATATTCTTATACTTTGATCTGGACTTGCTTTTACTTTTATCTTTGCCCTTCACAAATTTCTACTTCTCCCCTGTTTTCTTTAAATAGAACCTCTATTTGTGATGATGAAGAATCCTGAGACTTTCTCCTCATCTCCTCGTTCAAAACACTACCCTTAGCAAGTTCCATAGACACAATACCATTAGGGGCCGAGTTAGTGAGATCCGAAACATCTCCCATGAATCTGGTAGAGTATTAAGCAACCAAAGCCCAACCTCATCATCAAATTTTATACCCATTCTAGACAATTGATCAATCACATCCTAAAATTCATTCAAGTGATCAGCCATAAAACTTTTCTTTCTGTATTTCAGTTGCATCATCTTCTTAAGCAAGAACAATTTATTATTTTTGTCTTTGAAGCAAACAAAAATTCAAGCTTATTCCACAAGGTTCGTGCATGTGTCTCGTTGCAGATGTGATTATAAACATTGTCATCTACAAACTATCGAATATAGCTACATATCTGTTCATGTTCAAAACCCCATTTCTCATCCATTTTAGATTCAGGTTTTTCAATAGAAAACACTGGTAGACGTAGTTTCTTCATAAATAATGAGTCTTTTATTTATTTCTCCATATGTGGTAATTTGTGCCATTCAAACAAACTATCTTAGTAAAATTGCTCTCCATCATTCAATCAAGGCAAACCTACACTAACCAAAGCTCTGATATCACTATGTTGGGAGAGAATGAACCAAAAAATGATTTTCAACAAAATACAAACATACAAACAAGTGCTAAAAGATATCTAAGAAAATCTCTCATGCTCGAATGAACCTGTGAGGAGACAATATTCCAATACATAAACCAGCACAAATAATAACTATAAAATCAAAACAACAAACATAATGAATACACACGATTTAATGTGGAAACCTCAAAAATCCAAGAAGAAAATCACGGGACACAAAATCCACTCCAAAATTTCCACTATACTTTAAAGTGAATTACAATAGATTATTCCAGTAGATCAAAAGAGTACACAACTTCAATTCATCCAACAAATCAATCGATTAATAAGAAAGACTAGTGCAGAAATTTTTTTCAAATAAAGCTACTGGTTTTGAATCACAAATGATCCTCCGATCTTTAGCTTGATCATGATTGCACTGAAAATTTTGATAGTCTGTAAAATTAAGGCTTCTGTTCATGCATCAAAGAACTATCTTTCATAGCAGAAAAAAATCATAAGATGTCAAGAGCTATGAGTTTTCTATCTATTGAGAAAAATCAGTTTGATTGGACCACGAATGATCATCCAATTGTTAGGTTGATCAGATATGACAATATAAGTCTCATTTGGATAAAAGAAGAAAAAGATGCGACCATAGGCCAGTTGCGAGAAGATGTGGAGTGTTGGTTATTTTTTCTTAGCTGGGATTTTCTTTTCAATGAAGTGTTGGTTATTTGTATAAATTTTTTTTTCACTCTAGTGAACGTGTGAGAAGACAATATTTCAATACACAAATCAGTACAAATAATAACCATAAAATCAAAATAACAAACATGATTAATACGCACGATTTTAACATGGAAACCCCAAAAAATTTGAGAAAAAACATCACGGGACACAAAATCCACTCCAAAATTTCTACTATTCTTCAAAGTGAGTTATAAGAGATTATTTCAGTCGATCAAAAGAGTACACAACTCCAATTCATCTAACAAATCAATCAATTAACAAGAAAGACTAGTGTAAATTTTTTTTTAAATAGAGCTACTGCTTTTGAACCCCAAATGATCCTCCAATCTTTAGCTTGATCGTGATTGCATTTTGCTAGAAATTCTGATAGTCTGCAAAACCGAGACTTCTATTCATGCATCAAAAAAGTACCTTTTAGAGCAGAAAAAAAATCATAAGATGTCAAGAGCTATGAGTCCTCTATCCGTTGAGAAAAAATCAGCTCGATCAGACCACTAATGACCATCGATTGTTATGTTGATCATAGCTGCTCTCTATTGAAACACTCTAAAATTTTTTGCTCTCTCTCTCTTTCTCTCTCTTTTCTTTGAATGTCGATGCTATCTCTTTTCTTCTGTCTCTCACCTCTTATGTGCCCTAAATGAGTAAAATGATGAATATATATATCATTATGGATGGGCCAAAAACAATCTCGATGGGCTCTTCTAATTGTTGGGCTTTCTCCACATAGGAGAGACCCATAAAACCTAACACAAAAACATGACATGGCAATATAAGTCTCATTTAGATAAGGGAAGAAAAGATGCGACCATAGGCTAGTTGCGAGAAGATGTAGTGTTGGTTATTTTTCTTAGCTGGGGTCTTCTTTCAATGGCTAACTTTCTTCTCTATTTTTTTTCCAATAGGTACTTTTGTTGCTACGAAGAAATATTAGGAGGACTCATTTATATCAACATGTAATTCTCAATCTTGATATTTTATGTATAGAATTCACAGAGTTTAGATCTATGGGCTTTGTTGATTAACCTGCTTAGGAATCAGAGGAGGCACTACAATATGGATCATAAAATATAAGCATACATTACCGCTTGAGGATCTATGATGATAAACTATGTATCTATCAACAAACTTTAAATGCATATCAATTGGATGTATATGTATTAACTCCATAACTAGTCTACACGATAAACAAGTATGCTTTGTTAATTTTTAACTATGTATCAAGTTGAATAATGTGTGTGTCATCCAAAAAGAAGATCATGGATTTTTGTGTTGGCCCTCGATAGAAAGGAGTACATCAGGAAAGAAGACGTTTATGTTAGAGAGCCCAACCTCTCTATGAGCTAATTTTTTATTTATTTGTTAGAGAGAACATGTTTCAAAATATTTACCAAAGACTTCAAAAAAAAAGTTATACCACCTAGAACCTATATTGATCAAAATGTTACAATCCATCCACTTCTCACTGATATTTGGAAGATATCCATGAGAGCCATGATACGGTAGATTGGTAGCAACTCATACAATGGATTATGTTGGAGGCATTTTTTGGATTCCTGATGTCATTATTCTTGTATGATATTACCTATATTCATTTGACAAGGAAAAAATGGCCAGTAAGGTAATCCATATTTGTTGTTTGGAGACTCTACTATTTATTTCGTGTTTTCATGAAAGGCTAGGTGACTAGGGTTGCGGGCTCCAAATTTTATGCGGTTTGAGTTTGGAGCATGTCCTATTGCGTAATAGCTGCAGTACAAGGTCCAGTCCTATCCGATCCTTCTCCAAGAGCCGTCGGATCCTCCATCCAAACTCTCATAAGAGCAACCCTTTCCTCTCCCCTGCGTGGCGGATCGAAGGTATCCCCAAGAAACCCTAACCCTAGCGAGCTCAGCCATGGCTATCTACGACTTCACCTCCCGGATCGCCCCTCACCTCGACCGCCACCTCGTCTTCCCACTCCTGGAGTTCCTCCAAGAGCGCGAGCTCTACGCCGATGACGAGATCCTCAAGGCGAAAATCGAGCTCCTCAGCCAGACCAACATGGTCGACTACGCCATGGACATCCACAAGACCCTGTACCATACCGAGGAGGTTCCTCAAGGTCTCACCCCCCTCTCCCCTCCTAGGGTTTTGACTTCGTGGAGCTTCTTCTCTTTTTTTGGCATGAATTTGTGCTGGATTCGTGTTTGCAGAGATGGTTGATAGGAGAGTCGAGGTCGTCGCGAGGTTGAAGTCTCTCGAGGAGTCGGCGGCGCCGCTGATGTCTTTCTTCAGAACGCTACTTTGGTTCAGGAGCTGAGACCGGATAAACAATACAATATCCAGATGCTCAATGATCGGTTTCAGGTATCTTCTTCTTTAATTTCCTTGTTCTTCCTTCTATTTCGTTAGTTTATTAGAAAAGTTTTGATCAGTTTTCAAGATGCTTTCTTTTGCCAAAGTTACGCAGAATTACTATTATGTAGATATGATTAATGGATTCAGGTGGTTTCCGCAATGTTTTGTAAGCTTATTGATTAAAAAAGGGGAACAAAATGGAAAAAGGGAACTTGGAGAAAGATTTGTGGTGATTTTGTTATTTTGGTTTTTGGACAGATTGGTGTGGATCAGATTGAGGCTTTATATCAATATGCTAAGTTTCAGTTTGAGTGTGGGAACTACTCTCGTGCTGCTGACTACTTGTATCAATATCGTGCTTTGTGCACTAACAGTGACAGAAGTTTGAGTGCTTTGTGGGGCAAGCTAGCGGCAGAGATTCTGATGCAGAATTGGGATATTGCACTGGAGGAACTTAATCGACTCAAGGAGATCATAGATTCAAAGGTCTCATTTATAGCCCTTTATTAGTTCTGCTGTGTAGTGTGTACATGTAGTTTCATTATGGCATGCTTGTTTCTTTTATGCTATTTTTTATTTCTTTATTACTTTCTTTAACATTATTGATTTTTTGTGGGGCAGAATTTTGCTTCACCTTTAAATCAGCTGCAAAATAGGATATGGCTGATGCACTGGAGCCTTTTCATCTTCTTTAACCATGAAAACGGGAGAAACGGCATCATTGATCTTTTCTTCCAAGATAGGTTTGGTTCTCGACATCAGATTTGAATATCAAATATATGAACTATTTTGTTAGTCTTAATGAGTTGCATCATTTTGCACTTACAATTATCAGGGACAGCTTAATTTGTTTTGTATGTCCCACATGGCTTGTAGTCATCCCTATTGAAACATGACAGTTGGTCAGATATTGTATCTCTTATTTATGCATAACTTTGCTGAATAACATAGTATTAGTGTTATGGAGTAACACTATACCGCCAAAGGAATAATATTTTAGATATCATTCAAAAAGTTTTCATAGAATTATTTGCACTGGAAGCCTGATTGTCTACATTCTTCTTGGCTAGATTGTTCTCTCCTGTGTGGACTTTCCACTATTCTTATTTTTCACAGCAGTTTCGGAGACAAAGTTAGCAAAAGGGAGATTTACACAAGTCATTCCAAGTTCTTAAACAGGGTGATAAGTAGAACGTGGATATACTAGACAAGAAACAATTTGATAATAATGTTGGAAGATTTCCTCATGCATCACTCTCCATGCATGAAAATGTAAAGTTGGACAGTCTCCAAATATTTGTCTTCATAAGCCTCCAGATATGTCCAATGCTGCCCTTCTTTTAATGACACATATATTCTTTCCAAACTTCACATTATATTTCATGCACTTCGATGTGCAACATGGTCAAACATAAAGCACATGTAAAAGCTAGGGCTCCAAGAGAGTTCAAAGGGAAGGAACATTTGCTAGATAGTGGTTCTAAAGTTCCAACCTTCTCACATCAGTAGCACTAAAAAGATAAAGCTAACTGACGATTTAGAAGCAAGTATCTTATCATCTCATCACAAGGAGTCATAAAGAACATGCAGTCCATTCTAGTTACTTTTTGATAAATTTGCCTTGTAATTGATCCTACTGTAAACTGTTGCCCAATGGAAGTCAGGGTACTTAAAGCCTTCTTTTTGCAACAATAACCATTGAAACTAGAAGGGTAATGGTTTGATCCATGAGAAAAAGATGGCACTTAGTGTTCTCATCTCCCAATGTCAGCAGCAATACAATGTCTCAACATCAATACAACGTCTTCAGAACTTGAATAGGCAAGTTTGGATCAAAGGTAGTTAAGCCCATTAATGCCCCTTTTGATGTCAAAAGAATTTCATCTAGTAAACTCTCTTGAAGCATCAATAGTCTGTTATTGTTCGCTAACCGAGGCATTTGAATTAGAATCTATGATAAAGAGTTTAGGAGCAAAGATTTTAGAATTAATTTTGACATGAATGTTATAGTTGGAAGCTAATATTAGTTGTTAATTTTCATTTTTGAAAATTCTTAAATGTTTATTTCAATTAATTAAAGAAGCAAAATTACTAAAGAAGTGCTTACTTTCATTCAAATTTAATCTTAAGTAGTGAGGGCCATTTTGTTGCTTCCAATTGAATTGCATGCAATTGGGATTGAAATTACAGAAAGGGGCCCCATTTTTTGTCTCTTATTAAGAAGAATTGCAAATGCAATTAGAGCTATTTGGTTATTTGGTGTGAAAGGGTATACAGTTACATTCTTGAGTTGGTAAGGTTACCCTTTGAGACATAGTTTACTTGCTCTTATTTTCTATTATAATATGATATTTATCATATTATTTTATAATATAATGAAAAGGTAATATTGCTATAAAATTCTCATCCGATTATTATAATTTAGAAGAATAACCACTTGAGGAGTTATATGAATATAAAATAATTTCATATTATAATAGATAGACATTATTTGTCATATGCATTATAATAACCAATAAGTATTATATATTTTTTATTATATATAGTTATAATTTTATTAATGTATTGTAGTCGTTATATAATATTATAATAACATTAGTATTATCATAGTATTATAATAAAATTCTAACAATATTAAGTAGAACATGTTTACTATTGGTAAATATAATATAATATGATTATAATATTGAGTATGTTTTCCATTTTTCTCTAGATAACGTTATTTTATTTGCAAAACAGCCCTTCTGCTAGTTTTCATTGTTGGCATTAACAATGATCCCTAGTTAAGTTAACTAGGAACATGAAATGACAATCTTACCCCTGAACACTCTCAACTAGGGGTCCACTCAACCAGAAACCTTTTCTCCTTTCCCTTTTCAAGGCAAAATCATTTTCCATTTAGAATTTGCCGTATTTGTTTCTCACTGCCACTCAAGCATCAGGGCTAATGTTGCTACTGCAAATACCGAGAAGCCATCCTTGCCCATGCTAGTGTGTCCTCGAAAAAAATGGCCTATGGTTTAGTTGTGCATTAGCTGGTTTCAACTTCATTGCTTGAACCCATTTTCCAGCCAATGAGTTCATCCTAGTCACAAACCCCTTGTAGCTTACTACAACCTCCCAAAATTAGGACACTATGGTTGCTTCCATGGACATGCCCATGTATTGGGCCTAGTGGGTCCTCTAATCGGTTTGGGCCCCAGGACCTTCAAGTTGCCGAAGAAGAGGACATTAGGAATTTAGAGCTTGAAGTTGGCATGGAGGGTGGGTAGAGGTAGTTGGTCCATTGCCGCTTGGGATTGGTGCCAAAGCTGTGGATGAGTGGGGACTAGGCAAGGTTGGGGACTTGAGGGTCCAAAAGTTGCCAGCAAAGGTATCGTGACATTGGTCCCTTGCATTGGTGAAGCAGAGGCATCGGGCCAACTCCATAATTGACCAGATATCTAATTTGTGATGATTGAGGGGCCCTCTCTACATGGAATCCCGGCACCACCACCTGCAATGCCTCCTCTGGTCCTTGGAGCTCCATGCATGCCAACTACATTGCCTTCACCTTTGCCTTTGGAGATATTGTGCGCCCTTGCAATGAGAACAACTCCAGCACTGGCCTTGTTAGTCATTGCTCCACCATCAAATCTATTGTTGCTTTCTCTCCAGCACCACAACGATTGATGATGATGCGGCTCCTCACCCACAGCACAAGAACAGCCGGGACACCATTGCTCCCTTCTAACCTAGCTTGGTTTGGTTGTGAGCAGATCCGAGCAAGAAGTTCGCTTGCCTTCACCTTTCACATTCCCTTTTTTTGTGAGGGTTAATGTGTAAGTGGATGTCCTTGATGTCTTTGGATAGATGCGTGGCATGATGCGATGTGCAGGGAAGGAATCGACCTACATTATAACAGTGATGGGAAGATAACCTAAAGACAGGAGTGTGCAAGCTGTTAGTTGTTTTATAAGAGGGACTATTAAGTTATTATTAGCTGTTCTATTAGCTAATAAGGGAGGGTATTTGTCATTAAACTTTACCATAATGCCTTCCTTAACAAATCTCCAAATTTTGTTGCTAGACATTTAATCCAAGATGCTTGCTGCAAAAAGTAGTTGATATTTCTGGGTCTATTTGTCAATAGGGATGATTGGAAGTGTTATATGCCCTGGTTTTGATATGCAACCTCTATGATATTATAATAATATTATTAAATTATTATTACAGTATAATAATATATGATAGTATAATAATATATTGTGCATAATAAATATGTTATTATTATTATAATATAATAATACTATAGTATTATAATAATATAATACTAAATATAATTATAATAATAACGTTGTTATAAATAAAATAGTATAATAGTGTAATAATTGTAATTGAAATGTTGCTATTATAATAGTATCCTATTATAATAGTATCATATTACTATTGTTGTTACAATGACATAATACTAATAATATAATTTGATAATAATATTATAATATTATCAATATTATTATATCATTATTTATAATAATATCATGATATTATAATATTATAATGTTAATTTAGTAATAAATGATATTATTATTATTATTTAGTTGCAAGAATAGGAATGGTTGGAGTGGTAAGGGGATCCTTCCAAAGGTCTTTTTTCAGCTGCAATACCAATTACAAGTTTTGGTGCCTTTGTTGCTGTTGAATTGCAGTCTATAGTTGCGGTTGCAGGCATCCAAACACTTGTCTTGGATGCCTGCAATTCAACGGCTGCCAGCTACAACCACAGCCTAGCAATTATAAACAATCAAACAGCCCCTAAAAGCTTGCCATGCACAGTTTGATTTGAAATGGTGGAATAGCATGCTGTATGAAAATTACTTTGCTTTGTTAAGAATACATAAGAGTTACTTATGGAGTTAGCTGTCCATCAAGTTGATGATAACTGCCTGGTTGGCTTGTTAACTTGGTGTCAATTTCCTAAATAATTTACAAGGCACACTTGATATTTTTGAAGCCTAAATTTGATTTTGATCTCATGTATTACTTGATGTCGATTGCTTACCTTTGTTCTTTATTCAGTATCCTTGTGGGCTTTACTCCTTGTTTCTGCTAAAGTACCTTTTTGTTCTTGTAACTTGTATCCTTTAATATAGTAAGACCAGTTAATTTAACTTCAACAATAAATGATCTTAATTTTTATCATTAGATTTGCTAATATTTTTTGTCTATATTTGCATCTTAGATTTTAATAAAATATGATAAAGAAGAAAAAAGGTGTGGGATGGCATGAAATCATGCTTGGGGATTGATAAGATGATTTATGAATAAAGCAGCCCGAAGCCTCTTTCTACTTAAAAGTAGAGAGGAACATAATTGTATGCTGAGCAGTGCTGCTTCGTTTCATCTCGTCTCGTCTCTCTCTTTCTCTCGCAGTGCTCGTCTTGTCTCATCTCGTCTTCTCTCTCTTTCTCTCTCTCTCTCCCCTCTGCTTGAATTGTGCCCGAAACTTGTCTTTTATCTCATCTTGTCTCTTGCAGTGTTGGGCTCGGACTTAATTAATTATAGGTTGTGCTTGATGGAAGAAAGAGTTTTCCCCTATCTAAGTTAAGGGACTCTTTCACTATGATCCGCTTGATTTAAACTAATGCAGAACTGAACCTGCTTCCATTATATAGCTATCGTCTACCTTTCTTACGTGTACGTGCTGTGAAAAAGTAAGTTGCTTTATCGTGTAATTGTCAGTAAATCAGGTTCTATTAAGATCCTCTTTAAGCTTCTCATTCATGACCAAGAATATCATAATCTAGGAATCTCAAATATGATTGGGCTTATCAACCATGACATTTGTAATTATTTAGATATGATCTTGATGGCCTTAATTTGTCTGAATGAACTTTTGAATGCATGCAGTAAAGAAAGTTATCTTTCGGACCCTTTACTGAATTATTATGTTTTGTTCAGGTACTTGAATGCTATTCAAACAAATGCACATCACCTGCTACGTTATGTTGCTACTGCAGTCATTATCAACAAAAGGAGAAGAAATATGCTAAAGGAGTTGATCAAAGTTATCCAACAGGAGCAGCACTATTACAGGGATCCCATTACTGAATTCTTGGAATGCTTGTATGTTAATTATGACTTTGAAAGTGCTCAGAAAAAGCTTAGGGAGTGTGAGCAAGTAAGTTACCTGATACTCCAATCAAGTTGCTGATTATCTGTATCATTGGATTCAGAATTTCTAGTATTGTATGCTTCATTTGGCATGTGTAGTTAGGAACTCAGTTTGTTCATGCTATTTCGAAAAGATTGGTAGCTTAGTTGTATATTGAGATTGTGAAGAAATTAGCCAGTTGGACAATGTAAGTGCTCGTTCCAACTCCCTGTCATTTCTGATTCCCCATTCTTTTTTGGTTTTTTGCTATCTGGAAGTAAGCTCATTTTTAACTTGTTTTACATTCAACGTTTTGTTTTGCCTCTTTGGAACTATAGAAATTGTTAAGAATGCACCAATATATGTTACATAGACTTGGTGTGTGAGCAGTGCTAGGTATTTATGCATGCCTTCTTTAGTGCCAAAGCCTTCTAGTTTTCAACAATTTTTTTCTTTGGACTTTTACCTAGTTTGGCATGCCTATTACCTTGTTCCCTCGTTCACCATAAATGTGCTGGGTGATATGCACCAACCAATTAGCTTCTGATATGACGATATTGCTTTTTTTTTCGGTTGATATGATTTCTTGTGATCTTATTTCCTTATGATTTTCTAGGAGTTGTACATCCACCCTTGCAATCCGCTCCCATTTATTTTCGTACTTCATGCTTCCATAGGAGGCAGCAACCATGGTACCATAGAGGATCTGTTCATTGTAATCAGATGTTGGTGGTCCATAAACAAAATTAGAACCTACATAGCAGCCAACAGAAGGAAAATGATGAAAACAGCTAAAACATATATAAGAGTTGAGCCCACAACATATATACAGTACTCATGAAACATGATTGCTGTTTAGTGGGCAACATGCATAATATCTTGATAAATGGTGTAAGACATATGTATCAACGGACTAGGGAGAATCTTTGCTATAGATTGATGCTTTCTCTGGTGTTCAAGCATCAATGTGCTTACTGAGTGATGTGATCATGCTGTCTCTAAATATTTCCTATGTGTCAAAAAATTTCTGTTTGTTGGTATTGCTAGATTATTTTGTCATGGACTTGCAATATCACTTACATGATTTCACAGACTTTCACCTCGGTGAAAACTTTGCAAAGAATTCACCTTAAGATGCGTTTTCCTTTTTCCTTTTTTTTGGGGGGGGTGGGGTCGGTGGAAAGGGGTTGGCATTTTTTTGGGTAAATTACAGAAACACCTCCTCAACTTTAGCTCAATTTCACTTACACCCTTGTACTTTAAAAAGTGTCAAACTGGCTCTTTTAGTTATCGATATGTTCCAATGTGGTCCAACCGTCTATCTCTGTTAATAAAATTTTTAAAGTTACAAACTACCC
>KE506303.1:27201-41777 GCA_000441515.1 Elaeis oleifera
GGGGGAGTAGATGGTTAAGAGGGGAGACTCAAATATATGGTTTAGGCACAAAAGTCTGTTTCTGCTACAAAATACTAGGATGCAGGCAGAGGAAATCTTTCTCCATATACATGTAGAAGCTCAGTTCTGCTTTCATACAAATAGTAACTACTGAGATAAGGTATAAGCTTGGATCTCATAGCTATTCTAGAGCAACAGGCTTCAATGAGGATCATGCATGTCGGAAGTGAAGATCCTATTGCATACATATAGCAAATCAATGCCAAATAATCATACAAAATTTTGTTAAAAAAAGTGAACAAGCACATTTTGTTTTGTTTTTTTTTTTCCTAACAAATGATGGATGCATTGAAATGTGGCATATTAAAGCAGAATGACGAAACATGAGTAATGGGAGCAAGAAGATGCAGGATAATAGTTTTCATTTTTTTTTTTTTTCATTTTCTAATACACAGGCATTTTGGAGTTGGGTTGTTTGCTTTGTTTGGGAGCAAAAGTTCTCAAAGGAATATGCAACACCACCCACCAACTCCGCCCCCCCAACACCAAAATCCCCCCAACGAAAAAAAAAGCGGGGTGGGGAATAAACCTTGATTTTATACATTTCTTATTTCTGGCATATACATGTATTTCTTTTCTCATGCATGGTTTGTAACTTTAGTTTATAGAATTAGAAAAAAAAATATAAAATTTGGAATATATTTCCATCCTGGTTGACTTTACATTTTCTTTTCCAGCTCTCTCATCCTAGTTGTATCCTTCTTTTTTTTTTTTTGGGTGCTTTGCTATATGATCTACATGCTCTTCATTTTATCCAATGCTTACAAGTATTATATGCATCTTGTTAAGGTAATACTGAATGATCCCTTTCTTGGGAAATGCATTGAAGATGGTGACTTTACTACTGTACCTTTGAGGGATGAGTTTCTTGAAAATGCCCGCCTCTTCATCTTTGAGACTTATTGCCGTATACATCAGTGCATTGACATCAGGTTGGTTACTTTCCTAACATTGTAAGATTATGACTAGTGACTCTGAAGTTTTCAATTTATTAGATGTGTGGACCTCTCAGATCTGGTTATCTGCAATTTATTGTATATACATGTTTGGTCAACCTCACCTTTTCATGCGTTGTCCATAATGCATACATGCGTAAGCTGCCCCATGATTGCATGAGATTTTATCATTTCAGAAGCAAATCAAGTATAACAAAATGCCTCTTAGCCCTCTATTTGGATAACCAGCATGTCAGTTAATCTGGCAAACATGGAAGATATATGATTATTAAACCTTCTATGTGTTAACTATAAAAGTTATCTTGCATCCTGAACGATACATCGAATTAGTAGGTTTTTATCTTCCAAATTCCATGAAAGGACCTGTGATGTTTGTGGCAAATGTTGAAAGAATATAAGAAGTTCAGTCTATGTGCATCACTGAAACAATAATCAGTTAGTGGTGCAGCTAGCTTTACGAACAGTGACAATTATTTGGCTTTTGGATGGGACCGTTTTTGTCCAAGGTGTCTTTTTAGTCCGAATACATCTTGGTATTTGAATTTTGGTAATTTTGCTGATGGCATAACAATTTGTCTAGATTATATAACTTCTTTAGACCATACATCTTAGAGTATAGAACATCCTAATGTTCCAGCTTTGGGGCCACTATTAACTCTATTGGAGAGAATGTCCTTACTATTTGGCTCGTTCATTTTAACTCTGGATTTGACCCATGATTATACGTAGGGCTGTGATTACCTCATGAAATTACATTCGTCAAGACGACTGGGCTATATTGTATTTCTAGGGCCTCCGAGCATCCCAGGTCAATAACTTACAACCAAAGGAGAAAAAATTTATTGGGGTTTAAAATGTAGTTCAATAGCATCGTTTTAGGCCAACCTAGAGCAAAAATCTCTCATCATTTCATTTTGAGATATTGAAGCTGTTTGTACCTCCCCCCCCCCCCCGCCCACCCAAAAAAAAAGGAAGAGAGAGAGAGAATTAACATAAAGAGAGGAACTGTAGGGAAGGAATGAAATAAAATTGAGGTTGTTAGAAACATGATACATAGATTTCAAATATATGTTAAGATCTTTGAACATATTTCTATTAATTTGATTTCTAAAAAAGCAAGGAGGTTCCATTCTTTTTGTATATTACTACCGTTTTTCCTATTCAGCTTGATGAATCATTGCTTTTATCTAGTTATAATAATCAATTTGGTGATCTACAGATGACGTTTAAGAAAATATTTCAATACTGTAATCAATTAAGATGTAAAATAAATGTAGAATGGGATCATTTATGCTGTTTAATTGTACTGTAGTAGAGTCCATTTCCTGTAAACAAACTTCTTGCCCATCAAATAATAAATGGGTCTACAAATCTCAACTTTTCTGGTTCATATTTACAGACATATAGATGATAATTCTCCTATTTAGAACAAAGTATTTCTGGTGTCTTCACACTAATCAGCATTTGTTTGCCATTACTAAAGTAGCAAATGGCTTGTAGTTTTCTCCCTGTTCAATGGTTTCTTGCTATATGTCCCTTGTTTAGAATAACCGTTGTTTTTCCCCATATATAATGCTATAGCTGTAATTCTTTGTTTCGGCAAGCTGATGTTTGAAATTAATTGCTGATACTTAAATTGATACCTGGTAACAGCATGCTTGCTGAAAGTTGAACATGAGTTATGATGAGGCAGAGCTGTGGATAATGAATCTCGTTCGAAACTCAAAGCTTGAGGCTAAGATTAATTCTGCATCAGGGACAGTTATCATGGGAACCAGTTATCTGAATGTGTAAGTTTCACCTGCATGTCTAAAATTTACTGGATTTCTATTTGTACCCTTGCAGAATGTTATGCAGACATCGATCCCCATCCCAGTCACAATTTTGATGATGAATATGAGTTATTCATCAGTCTGCTAACTTGCTTGAGACCTACTTGGTAGTCCTGATTAAAGATTTGATAGTTTTGGTACTTGTGCTTATATAATCTGTTTTTCCGAAAAACTGACTGTTGAAATTATTCATATGACTTTTCTTCTTTGGTGATACTTTTTCTCCTTTCACCAGATATGAACAGATCATTGAAACATGAAGAACCTTAATATGCGGACATATGTTTTGGCAAAGAACATTTTAGAACCTGCACAAGCTGCTCGGTAAAAGAATCTTACCACATATAGGAGAAAGACCCAGGCAGTTTCTGGCGCGGCATTCAGATTGGAATTCAAAATTTTGTGATTTTGTTGAAGAGCTAAAGCTTTCTATTTCACAAGAAGATTTTCGACCTTGTTGGGGCATTTCGGTATATTGAGATTGTATCTGTGCCCGCATGGCTTAATGTTTTTTTTTTTCCATCCAAATTGTATGGACATCAATTTTGATCAATTAACTAAAACATGTACTTAATCATTTCTAGTCCCTCCTTTCATTATTCCTGAAGTAGATGTTGGAACAGGAGGTGGCAGATAAAATAGCAGAAGTCATCATATTGATTAAAATGGATGCGGGAAGAATTGTGTTTATTTAACAAGCGATTGTGGTGTGCGAGTGGAAAGCATAAGCATATCTGAACGTGGCTGTTGTTATGGGTCCGTAAAAAATTATCTTGCTTCTCTCACCATGCAGCTGCAGCCGTAAGACTTCGTAGGGACATGTTGGAATAGCCTGGCTCTCAACATTATGCCACACTGTTTGCAGGGGTTGATCAACATTTCAGCAGCCGAATATTTTCTATAATTGACCCTGTTATCCTGTCTGATGGCCGGTCAGGGAATTGGCGTTGACAGAAAGGGAAACCTTACTGAAGTCCTACTACAAGATGATGAAAATGATATTCTGAGGTCTAAGAAAGAAGCTGCAAATTCTTAGCCGGAGCAGGGACTTGCAACCACAACATATTTGGAACCATCACGAGTTATCAGGGTTAATATTGCTTGATCTATTGCAGCTCATCAGACAAGACAGCTGAAAAAACTGACTATAGTTGCTGCTTTTGTATTGAGTGCTCAGGACAGGGCAGTGTGACGCATCTTTGGAATTAGATGGAACTAGCAATACCGAACCAGTATGTGGTACAGTACTGTACCATACTGATGCTCGATACAATAAATTTTACAGTATTATTTATCGATAACTGATGCTCGATATAATAAATTTTATAATACTATGTATCGATAATGTAATAGAATGATACTAATATAGAATTTGATATCAAAATGGTGAACCATAGGTTAAACTCTAGTCACTCTCTTCATGCACGGACGTGCGCAGCAAGCTATATACTAGCAGTAACTGTTGGTGTTTGTTGCATAATTCAATGAATTTCCTGGGAACATAATTAATAGCTGAAGATGGTTCTTGTAAAAGGCTGTGCAGAAGAAATCATGAGGAATAGTTCCAAAGGAGGAAATTCATCCCTTGAGCCTTTTTTTTGATGAAAATCCCTTGAGCCATTTATAAGACGTAGAAAGCCAAACCATAGATGACTCAAAAACCTCCAAAGTTCTGACTAGCGCCTATCAACGATTGCACTTTGTTTACTAATCATAGAGATGTCATTGGATTTGGATATCAGAAATCAAATCCCACATACTCTAGTTATAAGAGAAAAAAAGGGAATTGCATTTGAAAATATTTTTATATTACAATTGTCTTACCAAGCCAGACCAAACTTAACTCCAAGTGATTGCAGAATCAACACAAACAGAATGCCCCACATTCATGACCCTACAAATCCTGACATGAAAAACCCATAAACTATAATTACCATATCTTTTTCACTTATCTGGATTGGCAAACACAACAAAGCTGGCAAAAGAAGTTATGTGCCATAACAATTTTTGTGCAGCAGAAATACTTTTGAGATATACTTTTAAGACTATTCAAACAATCACCCGATAGTGAATTCTAAAACTTAAAAGGAGAACATGAATAACTTTGATCAGACTATACGAAATGCTCTCAATAGACTGCACAACATTACTCATATATAGATGGTCCACAAAATGCTCTCATATACAAACAACAAATTGCTCTTAAGAGCTGCTTGAAATGGATAGTTCATCCACGTAAAATCTTCACTAAATCCTATAATGATACCGGACGAAAGAAGATGAAGAAATTTTGTATTTGGTCTTAACCATTTTAGTAGCTACATCACCATTGTAGTAGCAGGAAACAGTCTATCCAGTAGGGTATAAACGCCACCACCCAGTAAAAGCGCACCGCTGCAAAAGCAACCATATCATAAGAATTCAAATTCACCACAAAGATAAAATAAAGAAAGTTTCTTTAAGATCGTTAGCTGCTTCTTGCATCAAAGACATCTATCTGGATAATGCCCTGTAGGGGTTATTCTTAGGAGATGTAGTTCCACCTAGGGATCCATTTGGTAGGCTAGGTTGGGTTATTTGTCAACCCAGGCGACCAAAGAAATGAAGCATCAGCCCAAACCCAACCAAGCTCACAGAAATCCCATTTCCCAAACTTGAAAGCAACTCAACTTTGTATTTTTGGCGCACATAGGTCATATTCTGAGGAGCTGTGCTGGATCACATAAGTCTGCCTCGCTTGATGCCTTGATGGTGTTCCTTTTTTTTTTTTTATTTTATAACTAAGACACTTAACAGAAGATGCATCCATTTTAGTAAATATACAAAAGGGAAGACATTACACTAATATCAATTCAAATTGAGTTCAAGTTGCATTGGGATAAGGGTGTAATATATTGACTTTGGTTGCATCAGAATGGCAACTAATGTAATCTCAGGGTAAGCTTCAGACTCAGTAGGGTTCTTATAGCGACAAACTGGGTCTGACCCAACTTGAAACTTGGTCCTTCAAGGTCAAATTCAATTCAAATATGGAACATGGCTGCTGTATCCAACCAACATAACAGGTTACTTCAAGTCAGTCTAGTCCAGCCAAACCCAAGCTGTGACTTTGGAACCCTAAATATCATCTTAATGAATGATCAATCCTGCAAGCCCCAATATAGGAGTGACATAAATTTGCAAAATTTACCAAACAACGAACAGTACATAATACTGTTTCACATTTAAATATTTGGTTTTCGGGAAAAACACTGCACTCTTCAAAGTCCTTAAGATTGTGCTATCACTTAGTAAATCATACCTCACAGGATTAATCCAGGCTGAAAACCTCCGGAATGAAAGCAAGTTCTGCATAAAAATCAGTTTTATGTCACTGAAGAGACAGGATAATAAAGTCCAACAAAACCTAACAATTGTGGTGTATTTTGGCATTCCATCCTTCTGAACTAGTTCTAGCAGCAGAGGGAATGCAAGTACGAACTGTATTTAACAATGACACAGTTCTTAACTGAGACACTTGTTTCCAACTGATGTCACAGTTTAGATCATGAGAGAACGTAGTTGACAGTCGAAAGTGTATCTAGTCCAGAAAAGTTGAGATTCTAATATGGGTTACAAACCTGTAAAGCACCAGCAAAAGAAGCTGCAACTAGAAGTGGAGCAACGTAGCCAGTTGTATATGTCAATAATAAACTTCCCCAATAACTGGGTCCTGACAGAAAAATGCTTCAGCTTACAAGCCAAAGTTAAAGATAATATCCCTTTGAGTGATCAAAGGAGAAACAGATGTGCATTAATGAGAAAAAGAACACATCAAGACTTCTGTATTGCTGGTCATTAGACAACAACTAATGCAAAAAACATCAGTGAGAAAATGTAGTGCAAGCTATAGAGAAATTCAGAAAATGATGAATTCAAAGAATATTGGCAATCTATCTATCTATGCAGTGTACAAATTGCCCAAAAATAGAACATCCAGTCCATGTGATTCAGCACTAGAGATAATACAGCACAGATATAATGGGAACAAGGTGCCTTGGTTGCACATACAATGCAGGCTTAGCGTAAATTCATCGGCATTTCCATGATCTTGATTACAATATGTCCAAGCTCTGTTATGAAGGCAACAACACTGATATGGGAAACTTATGGTCATTAATAACTTTATTTGATCCCAACTTTCTGATTTTGATTTTGAAAGTGAGCCTGTGTATACCTGTTGACAAATGTGTGTCAATATGTATATAGAGAGAGCATAAGGTAAGGAATAAATACAAATTAGAATTATAACTAACAGGATTTTCCGATCGTTAATCCCAGTAATATTGTAAGATCCTTAAAAAACCCGACATAAGGTTGACTTGTCATTTAATTGACAGCTGCAGCAATCATAACCAACAAGCCTCAACCTGACTATTCAAGGTATATTCATGAAACTCTTCTTCTTCTTCTTCTTCTTTTTTCCCTTTTTTTTCAAGTCATTCTGATGAAGGATTACATAAATCTGTCCATGTAACAGTTGTTGGGAGCTATAATTTAGAATGTCCTCAAATCACCAATACTCGACCTCCAGTCCAGTCCAAGTGATATTATTCTTGATCAATCACTTTTCATGGCAGTCTTTTTTGCATCAATGCTTTGCTCATTCTCATTCTAAGAAATGTTTACAAAACTAGTATGAAGATTCATGAGTTCTTGCAATAAGCATTAACTTGACTATTTAAGGTATATTCATGAAACCAAGAACTGCTGAACCGGAACTAGACGCCGTGCCGGCCGGCCAGTGATACGGTTCAGTATCGGTGCGTGCAGGGCCGAACCAATAGGGCAAAGAAGGGGAGAGGAAGAAGAAAGAGAGGAAGAGAGAGGAGGGGGGGGGGGTAGAAGGGGAGAGAGAGGGCATCCGAGTTCTTACTGAGCTTGGTAAGGGTGGAGGGAGGGAAGGACCGAAAAGAGAGAGGGAAGATCCTCCTTATCAGATGTCTAAAAGCCGTCAGAGGTCTCCGGACGGACGGTGACGCCACCGCGACATCTCTGACGACCGGCGAGCGAGCGAGCGACGAGGGCAACCGAGGCCAGAGGAGCCGAGGAGGGCCTCCACACCCCTCCGCTATGGAACAGGGTTTGCCCCTGTTCCATGTTGGTTGCCGACTTCAATCGAAATTATAAAAGAATAAAATAAATACGGAGAAGTCGGCAAGTTGCCGACTTCGTGCGATAAAATCGAAAAAAAACATGGAATAGGGGCGAAGCCCAATTTCGTAGCGAATGGTGGAGGCCCTCCTCAACTCCAACCTTGGTTGCCCTCGCCACTCACTCACCGACCATCGGAGATGTCGCGGTGACGTCGCCGTTCGTCCGAAGACTTCTAACAGTCTCCAGACACCAAATAAGGAGGGCTCCCCCTCTCTCCTTCGGTTCTTCCCTCCCTCCACCCTTACCGAGCTCGGATGACCTCTGACGGCCTCTTCCTCTCCCTCTCCTTCTCCCCCCCTCTCTCTTCCTCTCTTTCTTCTCCCTCCCTCCGAGATGGCCACTATTCGTTTTCTATGCCGGAACCGAACCGATTTTCTGCTGGTATGATTCAACACGGCCTAAACCGTCCAATTCGGGACAGTTTGAAAAACTCTGCATGAAACTCTTTTTTCTTCTTTTTCATTTTTTTGCAAATCATTCTGATCAAGGATTATATAAATCTGTCCATGTAAGAATCATTGAGGGCTATAATTTAGAATATCCTCAAATCACCAAAATGCGGCCTTTAGACCAGTCCAAGCAATATTATTCTTTATCTATCACCTTTCATGGCTATCTTTTTTAGGTATCAATACTTTGCTCATCCTCATTCTAAGAAACATTTCCAAAACCAGTACTAGTGACCATACTGGTCAAGGATTGGGTTGGTATGGTATGATACCCTACTATACCAAAACACGTTATGCAACACCATATCGGTACCTCCAGGCTTCACCCAAAAGAGAAAGGGAGAGGAGGAGAGAGAGGAAGCGAGAAACAAGCATACCTCTGGCCTCCAATCAGCAATCTCCAGCCCCCAATCCACAACGTCCAATCTCTGATCTATCATCTCTAGCTCTTGAACCATGACCTGTGGCCTCCAGTCAATGAGATCTGCAACCTTTGGCCTTTGACGGGCTTCATTTGGATGGAAGATGTTAAGGGCGATTGGTGGGGCTACCAGCAGGGGACAATGGGGCGAGAGCAATCAACATGGTTGTCGTGATGACAGTGTGGTGGTTGGAAAGAAAGAGAGAGGTGGTGACATGGCAAGAGAGAGGAGAAAAAGAGACATGATGCTCATCATTGTGTCATCCACGGTGGCATTGTTGGTGATGGAACCCTAACCATAGCAAGGGGAATCACCAGAAAAGGATTTGCGAGACAGAAAAGGAGTTGCAAGAGGCTAGAAGATTACGAGCCAATTTTGACCTGGGACTGAACCGGGAAGCTGAACTATCTCAGTTCCTAGCTGGTCCAATTAAACTTTGGTTCTTAGTATGCTAACCATTGCTTCATAATATTTTAAAGATTATATAAGATATGTGGGTCAAGCATGTGTACATGCGTCAAGCTCGGCCTTTCGTTCCTATTAGAGGCGAGTCAGCTCTAGCTGATTTAGATCCTAGCATAATAGTGAATCACATCTGGAAAAAGCTGAGATATAATAGGACATTCATTTTCTGATCTTGCGTATGTTATTTAGATTGCACAAATGATAGTACACATGCAGGTGAATGACATAACGACCCTAATGAAGATGATGATACAGTAAAAGAGATCAAATATTCAAAAGCTGAATCCCCATTGGAAGACAAGCAATAAAATGCAAGCATAAAAATACCAATTGGTCATAAATTACTGATTAGAAATTTTGAAATATTTTAGCAACATAGAATTTA
This sequence comes from Elaeis oleifera, assembly GCA_000441515.1. Taxonomy (NCBI): domain Eukaryota; kingdom Viridiplantae; phylum Streptophyta; class Magnoliopsida; order Arecales; family Arecaceae; genus Elaeis; species Elaeis oleifera. The sequence continues at coordinate 36,967 of KE506303.1, forward strand.
ACGAATTCTAAAGAAATGCAAACCATGCCATGATTATGTAATTTATTTTGCAATACCCTGGATGCTGCCACATATCCCAGAAGTGTAGCAAGGACAGGTGTACTGCAAGGTGATGCAGCCAACGCAAATGTAAGACCAGCCAAATATGCTTGCACACCTGAAAGTAAATTTTTTCAAGAAAAGTTATAACAGATCTGGGAGCCAAAAATAACAGACCTGTGAACAAAAACAAATAAATAAATAAAGCAAGCTCTTTTAACTAAACTTTTACCAAACTAATATATGTTAAAGAAAGTTTCATTACTAGAAGGGAAGTTAGCTGCAGCAGAACGAGGATCAAAATTGTTAAAGAATGAGGGAAGTTGTATTTCAATTATCTGCACAAAAGAAGAACCTGATATAAGCAACATGATAGTACAACAGGATGAGATATATCTAAAATGTAAAATAATGATGATAAGAGTGATTGGTCTTGAATTGGAACAACTGATAGTTGGCTTGCATAAAAATTAGGAATATACATCTTAAATAGCAGATCGACAAAAGCAAGTCATAATTACAGCATGATTTTGGGATAATAAAGTCAAACATGAAATGCTGATGCAGCACATTATCTATCTTTGCCAGGTAAAACATGCCATTTTAGTTAATAGCTGATTTGCAACTGTATCAATTTATATCCATAGACATGGAAGTATGGAACTAATATGCATATTTGATTTCACTATTTTTGAGTTATTTGGAAGAGACAAAAAGCTTTCTGGAGCTATTAAGGTTACTAATATATGGAGTTCCACAGGAATGTAACATTTTAGATAAAACTCAAGAAAAGAAATCTCAACTTAAGTGATCAATTACAAACATTCAAGTAAAATATTAAAATCATCAATGCTATACATGTATAAGTTGAGAGATTACTTATTATCTTCTTTGTTACCAATAACAAAAAACTTGGGTGCTTTAGACTTGCAAGCAGTAATTTTATATGTAAAAGTTGTACTAGCATACCATTGCAAATATAGATGCAAATCTGCAATTCCACAAAACCAATATAGAGAACAATACTGATATGTACTAGTTTGGTATTGTACAGTATGCATCTCATACCGAGATAAGCTTTCAACATACTTTCTCACTTCCTGCCATGGTACCACTAAAACCGGGTAGTACAATGCGGTTTTACTCGATTCAGACCGATACGGATCGGTTCGGTTTATATACCGAACTAAACCTCGGTATCTTACTAATATGATATGGTATGGTCAGTATGGATTAGTATGGCAGACCTTGCTGTGAACTTTAACATATGCACATAGAAGATTACATTCTTCAGAGTTTTCATGTATCTTTATATTTACATGGAAATTGCAATATTTTTCTTAGAATATAGTCTAGATGTCAATGAAGCAACTTAAGCCAACAGGGAAACATGAACATATATAAGAAAGCGCTTCCTTTTCAGTTGTGGAATTACCTCCAAAGATTCAATCCCATAACAACCGCCAAGCCTGAAGCAGCAAAAGGAAGTCCTTGTCCTATTTGACCATAGGCTTTTCCAGCAAAAGAAGCAGCAATGCCAAGGATGGCTAATGTTGTTGCCAATCCCAATGAGAAAGCAACTGAGTTCCCAATTATCTAAGGAGAACAAAAGCAAAAAATCTATTTAAGAACTAGATAGTGAATAAATTATCTAGCCCTATCTAGGGAACCAAACAGATCATCATTCATATTCTACATTCTAGATTGATCGGAGATGGAACAAATTGGAAATTAAGCAACTTTTTATATAAAGTTTTGTAATGTTATTAAGTATTTAAAACCTAACTATTGTATTGCTTAAATAGGGTTAGCAAAAGGGGACTCAGATCATGTGCCGCCTGTTGTGTGATGTACACATTCCCGCAATTATCTAGAACTCATAGCAAAAATGTTAAGACATGGCATTCTATGCTACAAAGACTTCAAAAATTTACATTATTTGTTTTCTGGTCATAGCAACTACTTTATTATATCTTCACAAATGTACGCATGTAACTACTACAGGTGTCCCGTGCATAGTGCATTGAAGGGTTAACTTATGCCTAGTAAAATGTCTGAACCATCCTGGCATGTCATCATCATATGGAACTCAAAACAGAAAGTACATATTGATTGCACTACATGCATCCAAAATAAGCTGCAAAACTTTAAGTACTAATGGACCACTTAACACATGGAAATGATAGAGAAGAATGCCTTGGTTTAGTATAGGGGTGGCAAAATTAACCAACCTGGGCTGGATACTGGCTCAAGCATTTCCTTTTCAGTTGGGTATGGGTCAAAAATTCTAACCCAGATAAAATTCAGGTTGGGTTTGTGTTGGAATCTTATCCTGACTTAGGTCATAAGGATAGGTTCTGTCAAGGTTTTAAATCCTTTGTGATGGAGTTATCCTGGTTTCTAATGGAATGAGGTGCGCTACCATCCTAACCCATCCCAACACTTGGCATAGGAGATGTCCTAAGATATGCCGACTAGGATGCTGGGATGATCAGGACAGCCTTTTCTCGACACATGAGATGTAATCCCATCTTGGTGTCTTGTAGGACGTCCTGCCAGGATTCGAATCCTTGGGTTCTACTAAAACGGTTAGTTGGGACCGTTGGGTTAGATTGAATCTATGAGCAATAGGATTCTTATTTTTGATGGAAGTTAATGGCTACCCAAACCAACAAACACCTTAGGGTTTTCAAAGAATATTTAACCACAGGACCCACAATGCACTCACTTTAATTCTTCTCTCACCATGAAACCTAACCCATGTGCTCAGTCTTCCACCACCATGAGAACTAAACTCATGCATTCTGAATTTTCCTTCAACAGTTGTGAAACCCTTTTTCTTCTAACGACTGTGAGATTGATTCATTAGATTTCATTTTCATCTTCTCTCCTCCTCTTCATTATCACATCTAGAGTAACTCAATCCTTGCTTGGAGGAATTATGGAAGCTTACACATATATAGAATCTTCGATCTTTCTTTATACCAAGCAATAATACCAGTCCATCTATCCGGTATACAAACACTCTCTAGTTTTGTTTTAGAAGTACTGTTTTTTTAAAGTTCAGCACCTAAGCTGTTTGCATTTTTTTGGTTGCTATATTGTAGTTCTTTTAACTGCAATGTAACACTCCATTTTTGGTTTGGCTATAAGCTTCTTTTGAATGGAATGCTCTTTTGGTTTGAGGGGTGCTTGTTCATACTTGGTTTTCAGTTCGTTTCCTTGAATAAGTTGGCATCAATTATCCATTAAAAAATTACTAGCCTATTTGCATGATATCCACATACATGCTTTACCATGTATTTCCCTCCATTTATGCAAATCATTTATGTGCTTTGTTTTCCCCAAATAATTGAAATTTCTCTCTCTGTGCTGATAATGAGAATGGATGGTTAATTCGGCAGTTATGATATGATGGTGGGTTAATATCACATTTTTATATTTGCATTATCAATGTCGAGATGTTCCAAATTAGTTTACTTTTTCTTGTTGTATGGTTATGTCAAAACATCTGAGCTAATTGCAATTGATGGTGCTGATGTAAGTGCTGGAGATCATGCAAAGGCACAGAACAGTTCACAAGCTTACAAAAGATTTTTTCTGAATTTAGGAATATTTTGATCCAATGGGGAATGAACCTGGTGATAAACCAAGAGCAAAGTGCAAAACTTGCCTAGCAATGTATATCATAAAGGTAATTATGGAACAATGTATGTTAAATAACATATTGATAACTGTAAGGAGACTTGTGAACACAATATACAACAGATGATCTTATCCACCACTGGGGATATGATCTTTCAATCTTATCAGTTCAATGAGGATGTCTTTTGCGAGGCAACGAAAGTGGCCATGGTCCAACATGAATACGCATTTCAGATTTTTGAACAGGATGGCTTGAGAGCCATATTTAGTGTTCTTAACCCTGAATATAACTTGCGTGCTGAAGCTATATGAGGAGAAAATATATTAAAGGAACTATTACAGTAAATTTCTGGTAGAATTAGTATAACTACTGATTTATGGACATCAATCACAATGGATGGATATTTGTGCATTACCTCTCATTCATTGATAATGATGAGAAATTGCAAAAACAGATTCTGACAGACACAAGCCACTTCCACATACTAGAATCACATGTGCATAAATAATCTCCAAAATGTTAAATGAATGGCACATTGAGGAGAAGTTGATACCAATAACAGTGGATAATGCATCATCAAATGATATTATGAAGGATATGTATAGGATTCAACTCAATTCAAAAACAGGTTTACTTGATGGGCAGTATTTTATGTGTCGCATGCTGCAGATATCCTACATCTTATTGTGGAAGATGGCTTAAAGGAGGTAGACTCGCACATATAGAAGATCAGAGAGCGACTGAAATACATTATCCGTGTTTAGTTGGGATCATGAGAAGGAGGATGGATAGGGTTGTTGGAAGGATAGATGGCCTCCATCTACCATTTAGCTCAAAAAATTTTAGGAAGTATAGATGAATAGGAGAGATTGCCTATCCATCCTGGCTATCAATTTACATCCTCCCAAATTAGGAGGATGCAAGGATGGAAGGAGCAAATAAGGGATGGATTTCTATATTGACAAAATTATCACTCATTAAATTTTTCAACAAAACTATAACTTCACTTTTTCATTCATTTTATCATATATATTTTTATGTTATCTATACTATTAATCCTATACTATTAATTTTATTACTAATTATTTTAATTTTAGTACATAATTTCATAATTATAATTAAATAA